>VYZW01011823.1:14491-28653 GCA_013401315.1 Balaeniceps rex
GAAACAGCTAATTTTTAGATTATTTCTTCCTTTATGTTCTAAATCCACTTGATTTTATTTTCCGGATCCATACCTAATTATACTCTTGCAGGTTTTAGTTAGTATCTGTAGATTACCAATCCTATTCCCAGTTCCTTCTAATTGATTTTAAACCTGTCAAATCCTGATGGCATGGTCAATTTAGGTATCAGATTACTGAAGTTAAGCCAGAGAGGAAGGGATAGTGCATTTTCTCTGGGATATCCATTTTAAGGGTTTGCAGGCTGTGCATTTTTCTTCAGCTTTCAGTCACAATATACTTGGTCAAGTGGTATGAAGTCAAAGAAGCTCATTTTTGCCTAATTCTGGCAGCATTTTTCATTTTATTTAAATCAGTAAGTTTTTAGAAACAGTCTGTCTTATTCATTATACTCTCCATGATTTTGTTTACCACTCAGCAACTAATCAGAGAGAGAAGGGATGGAAGGAGAGCATGAGAGAGAGAACACAGCTTGGTTTAGAAATTGCAAGACACACCAATAAATATCTTGAGTACAGTCAAACAGAAAAAATGTTTTACACAAATGTCGTGGAAATGGATGTGTTCATTAATTACTCCAAAATTGCTTGGTGGCATATGAGAAATACCTACAACCATCTCATCCAAATTCCATATTTTCCAGGTTGGTTATTTAAAGTTTCAGCCAATCAAATATTTTCTGCCTCTTCTATTCTTTCTGCACAAATGGAAAATATTTCTCTTTCCCTCAGCCCCCAGCCCAAGGTAGAATTCATCTGACTGAATGAAGAGCTCTTTGCCTGTCCAACTAAACTCCTTGTAAAGCTGATGGAGGGAAACAGGAGTCTCTAGGACATGATTCGTCACCTCCTAATGGAGATAGCTATAGTGAGGCAGGTGAATGATGAATGAAGAAGTCCATATCTGTCTATTAATTGTAAGGAAAGAATAGGATGCCCAGACCAGGCATAAGCTGAAAGAAGAATTCCCTGTATGTCCCAGCTACGCTTATATCCACAGTAAATAACATTAATTACTGGTAGATGCGCATGTTCTTGAAACTGAAAAGGATCATTACAATCATATTGTCTGATTTCCTGCATAACCCAGACCTGGTATTTTACATGCTAATCCTTTCACTGAGCCAAATAACTTGTGACCCAATGAAAAAAGTCCATTTTTTCCTTACCTGCCTTTCTCTTCCTGTAAGATCAAACTCTTAGACTGTTTAAATTTAAAGTCTATGACCAATATTAAAAATCTATTTCCTAGAGTCCAGGGCATTTCCATGACACAATTAGTAGGTTTGCTTTCTGCCCACAGTGTGCCCCCTACCAAAAAATGTGTACTGCCTACTCACTTTATGGCCTTCTTTGTTAAACAACGTAGCCCAGTACTCAATGCCCTGAAAATCACTTCATATTTCCAAACTTAGGGGGAAAGCAAGATTGTTCGGGNTTTTGTCTTTTTATTGTAGTGCTAAATTTGGCATTAGGTTTTAATAACTGTGCAGTGCTTTGAGACCATGCTGAAAGGTATTTTATCAATTTAAGTTACTATTCTATTATTACTTTGCCCCAAGGCTCACCTCATTTTCAGCAAAACCCACTCATTTTTTGTGGAGTCATCACTTTTCCCTCTATTCATTCACCCTCCCCTTTCCCCAGCCGTTTCGTTCTCATTGAGAAGGGCCAAATGAACAGCTCTTTCTAAAGCATGGCTCCATCTGGTAGGATTATTCTGCATTGTAACTTGCCTGGTCCCACCCTCCTCAGAAGCCAAAGGTGTCAGGTATTACATCTGCATGTACCCTGTCTCTAGGAAATAGGAGTATAGGAGATGCTTGAAGGTCCACAGTTGGGATTTTATACTGGGTTCAGAAGTACTGAAAATACACATCCAGACTTTGAAGTATTTAATCGCTGCTTTCATGACTCTCCCAGCTACCAAAGCAAGACGTGGGGAAGATGGAGAGTGTTTAAGCTAGCAGCAAGGGATGAATTTTTTACGTGTCGTTTGTGTTAAGGGATAGAAAGTCTCACTGAACCACAAATCTCTTAAGTGTTTTCATGGGAGAGGAGACCTTTTCAGGTCCTTGCCTTGAAGGTTTTAACTAAACTCTCTTAAAGTCCACCTCTGGGCCTATAAATTGTGAGCTCTACTGTGGTTACTAAGGACACAGCTTTTTAGAGTGAAGATGAAACATTCAGAAACAGGGAAACTCTGTTTTGGCCCTGACAACACGGGGCATATATAGCCCCATGATATCATTCTGGATGAAAGCTAAAGTCAGTCTTATATTATCAGTCTGTCTTCAAATAACATATACTGAAGGGTAAATACAAGACAATGACAAAGATAAGAGGTAAGGGTACAGAGGGTAAGAAATCCTTCCAACGAAGGAGATGAGCTTTTAAAGATCACAGAAAAGAGGAACCACAGAAACAGGAGTTGGGAAAGAGAAAGTTCAAGTCTGTTACAGAAAGCAAATAGTGTGCTTGGGCCCATCAGTCATCATCATCAGTGTAAATGCAAAATCCCTTTTCGTACTTACCTGTATCAGTAACATTGCGCTAGTTTAAGTGGGAAGAGAATCTAACAGATAAGAGAAAGCCACAAATCTATAATTTCTAAACTATAATTCTCTGACATCAGCAAAGAGTCACAGAATTATTGAGGTTGGAAGGCACCTCTGGAGGTCATCTGGTCCAACCCCTGTGCTCAAGCAAGGCGACTTAGGGCCAGTTGTCCGTGACCGTGTCCAGATGCCGTTTGAATATGTCCAAGGATGAAGACTCCACAACCCCTCTGTACAGCCTGTGCCAGTGCTCAGCCAGCCACATGGTGAAAAAGTCTTTCCTGATGTTCAGATAGAACCTCCTGTGTTTCAGTTTGTGCCCATTGTCTCTGTCTCTGTCACTGGACACCACTGAAAAGAGCCTGGCTCTGTTGTCTTTAAACCTTCCCTTTGGGTATTCACATACATTGATAAGATTCCCCCTGTCAGCCTTCTCTTCTCCAGGCTGAACAGTTCCAGCTCTCCCAGCCTTGCCTCACGTGACAGATGCTTCAGTCCCTTGATCGATCATCTTTGTGGCTCTTTGCTGGTATCTCTCCAGTATGTCCATGTCTCTCATACCGGGGAGCCCAGAACTGGACACAGTCCTCCAGGTGTGGCCTCACAAGTGCTGAGTGGAGGGAAAGGATCACGTCGCCAAACTTGCTGGCTACACTCCTAATGCAGCCCGGGATACTATGTGGTCCGAACAGTAAAAGAGGCTGACAACATGTTATAAACCAAACTTTATTGAGGCAGTAAGAAAGATGACCTGCCCACACAGTGATTCACCTGATCACCGATAGCAAACACAGGATCATGAGCAATGCCATGGCTCCAGCAGACTGTCAGGGACACTTAATGTCCAGGTCATCTGACAGAAACAGTCAATTGTGCAAATGCCTTTTGAATGTGGGTAAGAGTCATGCCACCCCTTGGCTCCACCAGTGGTAGTGTGATTTGAGAGAATCATACCTCACATGGCAGTAGCATGCCCTACACGTCATTTCAGATGCTGTGTGTGTCATCCTGCCCACATGCCAATGCTGGTCAAGGGGCAGGGTGTCAAGGGGCAGTGTGTCATGCCATTAACCTTCTTTGCAGCAAGGGCACATTACTGGCTTATGTTCAACTTGGTGTCCACCAGGACCCCCAAGTGCTTTTCTGAAAAGCTGCTTTCCAGCTAGGCAGCCCCCAGAATACCTTGGTGCATGGGGTTGTTCCTCCCCAGGTGCAGGACTTTGCACTTCTACTTGTTGAATTTCAGGACGTTCCTGTCAGCCCATTTCTCCAGCCTGTTGTGGTCCCTCTAGATGGCATCACAACCCTCTGGCATATCAGCCACTCCTCCCAGTTTTGTGTCATCAGCAAACTTGCTGAGGGCATGCTGCACCATCATCCAGATCATTAATGAAGATGTTAAACAGGACTGAACCCAGTATTGACCCCTGGGGTACACCGCTAGTTACTGGCCTCCAACCAGACTTTATGTCACTGATCACCACCCTCTGGGCTTGGCCATTCAGACAGTTTTAAATCCACATCACTGCTCATCCAGCCTACACTTCATCAGCTTCTCTATGAGGATGTTATGGGAGACAGTGTTGAAAGCTTTACTGAAGTCAAGGTAAACAATATCCACTACTCTCTCTACCAAGGGGAGAGAAAGGACTTTCAGAAAGTCTTTGTCTAAGTCTCTGATGGAAGCCAATCCATCAAATAAGCTGTCATGGTGTGGAATTAAAAAAAAGTAATTCATAAATTGTCCATTGTTGCTGCCAAGACAATAGTCCTGCTGGCTCTTCTTGATATAGAGAGAAAGGTAGACTCTTCCAAGGTAGACTATTTCTACATTGCAAGTGGGACACTTGGATTACTTACCTTCTACAAGTGCTTTTCTCTCTACAACAGCTACAAAGACAGCCTAGAGTAGAGTTATATTTTTGGACCTCAGCTAATTTTCTAAAGCTAGATTGGCTGAAACCAGGCTAAAATTAAAAGTCCATTTTTCACCACTGCATACCTTAGCATTTCGCTGCCTCAGTGTGTTTGAGTAGAACTGTTTAACATAATTGCTAGTCATTTGGGTATGATGCTCAGCACTGAGATGGTAATATTTGCAGATGATGCAATTACTTAAATGACCAGGACTGAATTATCTGTCACTAGCCTTCCCTAGAAACAAAATATGAACTATGCAGATCGCTGATCTGACTTGGCATTTCCTGTACAGTGTTCTCCCTGCCTGATGCCTATACTAAGCTTTTATCCCTATTGACCAAAATTCATACAAAACACCAGCAACAGCAGCAGCAAATTCTCCAGTGGATTTCATGAACTGCTCTGTTTTACAGAATCAAAGTCCAGCTGAAGAGGAGACAGAAGTCTGGGGTAATTTGGTCATTTAGGGTTTGAGAAAAGAAGAATATAATTGTATTATGAGCCTTACTTCTGGTTAAGAGTTGTTTTTTTCCAATAGGAAACTTTTGAAAAATTTCCTGATCCTTGTTGGAACATTGTTCTATAGCAAAACCCCTTAGCTGCATTCTCTCAGCCAAGAAAGCTTTATTCCCAGTTTTCACACATTTTGCTCTGGATTGCCAGCTCAGAGAGAGAAAGGAAAAGAGGCTCAACCGCTAGATTTCATCCAGGGAAGAAAGATGGCAATATCTTTCTTGCAGTATCTCAACACCTGTGCACCCAGTGCCAGCCAGAAAACAGAAGTGAAAAGCACGCGGACACTTATCAGTCTTGAAAATGGTTCTTTTCTTTATTTTTTCTAAAACTTTAACAACACATGAGCTTATGAAGGTGCTCTTATTTTATCCACATCAGTTTTCAACTCTCAAAACAAAATTAGCTGGCAAGTCAAGAGCTATGCAAACACTGGACATTTTTTCTTTGCTGCAAGTCCAAAATACAGTGGGATGAGAACTAAGAGAATACCTCTCAGTTATTCTCCACAGCTTAAAGACAGCTCTGTCTTTGGCATGGAACAAGCATGGAGTAACTTTAATAACAACACAAGACATAGTGCTGCAACTCAGGTTCATAAGTTTCTTTTTCGCTGCCTTCAACAAAACCACCACTTAAATCAAACTCTCCTTAAGAAATGCTGATCTGCAGAATATTACCAGATGGGTCTCCTGCCTTCTGAAGAAAGGGGGAAATGAGAGAGCCTCATGTTTAACGGCATATGAAAGAAGAAATACAATGTGTAAACTTTCCACTGACGGATATAATAGTGTTCTCACTTTTAAAGAAAAACAGTACTTCCTAGCAGGAGGCCTGCAAGAAATTTAACAATTACTCAAGATTTAGTTGTACAGCATGGCATTTTCGAACATGTGCAGAGTCTGTTATTTTTTGTAATTAAATTAATTTAAATAATAAATAATGTAATTAAAATACATTTGGACTGTGTAATCCCTAGGGCTGGAGCTGTGTGCGGAGAAGTGATGCATATTCAATGTGAAGTTTAATGAGTAAGAAAACGCAGAATCCTGGAAATCTGGTAATGTGCAATATAGTTTTGGCACCCTCCCCCTTCTCCCCCATTCCTTTTCAGAGTAAAAGAGGGCCCAAATTACTGAATCAGGCTTTAAAACATTCACAAGTCTCTTTTCCTAAAAAGGAAACATTGCTAGTGTTTAGCGTTTTTTTAGCACAACATGTGGTTGCCCAAATGTTTCCCTACAATAGTCCTAGTGAAAAGTGATAGGAAATTGACTCTGTAACCCTGTAATAACAATGTTTACTTTACTCTCATCAGAATTTTACAGACTATAGGAAATCATTACTTGTCTCTTTGTTACAAGGCTGACCCTGATTAAAAACTCCTGCTGAGATTTTTCAGAAGAGACTAATGCTGTCAGAGCTTTGCTTTCAGGGATCATCACCGTTCTTGGTTTTCTGAGGGTAGATGCTGAGCGTTTTCTGAATATCAGCCTCCTTTAAGCTCTGCAACAAAAACTGAGGGTGCCCAGTCCCTCTCCCTAACTTGCTGAAGACTTTCAGTTTTGACATTGCCCGTCAGATAAACGCAGTTTTATCTCTATGATCAAGGCTACTGATCTCACTCAGAAGGACTTGGCTCTTCAGGTGTGGTTTTCCCCATGACTGGATCAGGCACAGCGTACAACCCAGCTAGCTCTGCCTTTGGGCAAGGGGCAGAGCTTGTCTTGCAGGCACAGCAGCATCTGGGGCCAGGGGATGCGAGGACCTATAATGCCTAAGCAGGGGTCTTGCAAGGTATATTCCTCCCAGGTGCCAGGGTTTGTTCCTTTGCGAAAGGACAACAGGAGCCTTATGTGTGGTGTCTTTCTTTCTCTGGTGGCCAGGTCAGGATGTCAAAGCTCACGGTGAGCCTGAGCAGTCAGTCTGAGCCAGGACTGCCGTCATCCCCGTAATGGGACAGTACCCACAATTATATGGCAGCTTAAGGGGGCTCTAATACTCTGTGCACTTTGGTGGGCTGCAAAATCTTATGCTGCTGGCTTTCCTGATTTCATAGCCACTCAATATTTAACATTTTCACTGGCTTTTTTGTGTGTGTGTGTGTGTGGTTTTTCCGCCCTTAAAACCCCAGCTCCTGCAGCCAGGTAATCACAGCTGAGTTCACAGCTGAGCTGAGAAGCTGAGTTTCCCCTAAAAATTGTCTGCCAGGGTGATTGACGAAAATTTAAAACACAGAATTGTAAAGATTCAAAAAACAGATGAAAAATAAAAAAAAAAACTTAAGTCTTTATTGTTGTCTTAAGCGCTGATGATCGTAAGGCCCGTCTAATGGTTTCAGGAGGCCTGAGTCAGGGGTTTGAAATCATTAGCAATATTGATGCCTCTGAGAAGTGAATGTTTAATGTTGTCTTTCTTGTGGCTGGCCAAAATTACTGTTCAGCCTGCTACTTTGCTTATAGACAAAAGAGCCTTTATTTCAAGCGGTAAAGGTCAGGGGTTTGGTGCTGAAGACCCAGGAAAATATCCTGACAGATTAATACGGTGTACACATGTGTATGTGGCCACTTTCTGTTATATTTAGCTATTATCAGTATTTACATACCAGAATAATTCAAGGTTTGAAATAAGTGATTACAGAGCAGCCAAGGGATAGCCCCCAAGTGTTTTAAAAGCTCCATCAACAGAAATAGGCTGTTCGCACATGTCCTTTTCCATCTCTCCATGCCAAATATTACAAACTATAAGCTTAAGAGGTTCTTAATAAATTAAAGTAGTGACGGGTTTAAAGTTCTTGTGATTCTTCAGAATAAGCTGGATTCTGTGGCTGTTTCCAGTTTTGGGCATGACACACAAAAACATTTCGACTTCTAACACTGACTGAGCTCGCTGGAAACTTTGGGTACGTACGCTGGAGCTGGGCATGTAATGCTTTCCTATATTATACACACAAGAGTGGGATCCCTTCCCTAAATATTTCACTCAATATTGTATTCATTCCAAAGTTCTCAGTGTATTTTTGATGAAAACTAATATAATGTACAGCTGTAGATGACAGAAAGATATTTTCACCATTTACTGAAACGTAGCCACTTCTATTACACAGCACTGTTTCTGTGTTGGGGACATGGAAGGATTTCCAAGCGATCAGAAGGTGGCAGCAGATCTCTGTCTCATTTCTCCTGAGGTGATTTCAACCTCTGTAGCAACTCAGAGAAAAGAAGAAAGGAAGGAAGGAAGGAATAAAGTTTAAAATTAACTTGCTGAGGAAAAAAGGTATCTCAATTTTAATGCCACAGGTAGCTACGAGAGGACTGCTTCTCAACTCTGCTGATCACATTGCACTAATTCAATAGCAGGTCCCTCACCAAATGCCTTGAAGATTCAGCAAAGAAGGGAAAGCATTCCCACCAGGCTAGGAGCGCAGTGTGAATGGCAGCCTGGGAAGCGGCCAGCCGGTGGTTAGCCTCAGTGAATGCACGAGCAAGGGCAAACGTGGCCTCTGCTCTCACGCCGAACGTGTCAGCAGTGTAGTCTTTACTCACACTGAACAAATGCAAGTATACAAACCTGATGCATCTGTAGTTGAGCCAATGTGTTGGGTAATGCAGCTCTCATCGCTTCCAAGAACAGATCCCTCCATGCCTTCCCATCGCCTCTGGGAGCAATGCCTGGGCAGAGGTAAAGGGAGGGCCTCTTTTATTCAAAGGGAAAAGTTGTTCCTTCTTTCTGTGAACTGTGTTGGGGAAGTCTCCAGTGGGATCATGATGGATCCTGCTCAGATGGGGACCCTTTCCTCTGTGCAGGGCTCCCCAAGAAGTGCCCAGGCCATAGGACTGCCAGTGCCAGAGGCAGCCCTGCTGGGAACAGGTGCCTGTGGCAGCCCATCATGCTTCCTTTGGGTGCTCACCTGCTGGAGAGATGTCTGCAGCCTTCTCATCTCCCCTAAGAAGGCAGAGACTCATCATTTAAACTTCCAAATTTCTGTGAATAGTGATGGCTGTCCCTGCAGAGGCACCCCCAAGCAATCCTGACTACTAACAGGGACAAAGAAAGAGGAGTCATTGCTTTGCCTGTCCGTGTACTGTCTCCTCCTGTCTTTACTGCATTGCCCATTTTCAGTAAACTTTTTTTTCCCTTTTGATCTGTGGATGCTACTTACATGTTACAACTGCTCCAGTCTATGAGCCACTGACACAGAAGGTTCACTGTTAGAAAAGGAAAAGAATTTGAAGGGGAAGGGGGAACTGCTTAATAACAGCACTAAAAAGGTCATAATTAATGATTTGGCTGTAAAGGTGAGAGGCTGAAGCCCAACATTTACTAAATAGTTTATTGTTAAAAAGGGAAACTTCATCTGTGGTAGTATTTTTAAGCAGGTGAGGTGGAGCTTACCAATGAAAGGGAAGCTTTCTTTTTCTAGGTTCTGCTTAGGTGTCAAAACACGTTTTAAATGAATTTACTTCCACTGGTGCAAGGCAGCCAGTTTTGTTTGTTCGGGGACTGTCTCTGATTGTTTTACTTAGTTTCTTTGGAAACAAACCACAGGACCAGGTTTTATTCAGGGATCCTTAAATCCAAAGGGGAGTGGCGTGAGCATCTGCTCTGACCTGGGGCACAACATAAGCCACATTCTTCCACTGCATCAAGTCCAGTGATGTGGGTGGTTAAGTTGGAATAAATTTGAATAAACCTGAAAAAATCAGGTTTGACTTAAGGACTCCATGCGATGTAGTGAAGTAGTCCTGATGCTTAGTTACCAACACAGTTAAAAGTTGTACCTTATTTCCAATTTGGATGTTCCTAACTGATACAGGAAAGGCAGCAGCTACAGAGACACAAGGACAAGTAATAAACTAGCAGTGACTTGATCAAAAGAGCATGGGATATCTAGAGTAGGAAAGGGAAAATCTTGTCCGTCCATCAAGATGTTGCCCATTACAGTGCACCATGCACTCCACGGTTTTCTTCTGTGTCTGCTGTTTGCCTCGTACAGAAATGCATCCACCACCAGGAAATCCTTGAGTCTTCAGTTTATCAATGTTCAGAACCTTGTTATAAATATGAATATATTTCACTGGACAATGTTAAAGAAATAAATCATAATGGACAAGGGCAAAGCTCAGCAGCAAGTTGATAGTTGTCTTTTCCTTGACCAGCTTCTCATGTTAAGGAGCCCCCGCCTCCCCTCATCTCCTCTGATTTTCAGTGGATACCATCGAGCTCAGCACCGGTGCTGTCAGTGAAGTTATGCCTCACAACTCTCCGTTCACATAACTAAAAGCAGACACTAGCCTTCAGCTTTAAAGTCTTTTCATTCCATTTAATTACAATGTTAATTTTTATGATGGTTATTTTAATTTACTGTGAGTATAATTAAAAATAGAATATACCTTGTAGCAATTATTATAAAAATTGTTTTGCCTCCTTCCTAGGAGAGGGAGAGAGTTCAGAGAGACTTTTTCTAGCAGATCCTTTAAACCATCATCTCATTTGAAACAAAGGAAAACACATGAAAAGCCCAACCACTGGCATGAAAAAAGAGGAAAATAATCAGACAAGCAATTCTTAGCAAAGGTTTCAAAAGGTAATGTTGTTTAGTGGGGCTACGCCAGATTAGTATTACAGAACTTTCAGAATAACTTACAGGAAGAAGCTCATTTTTTAGGAAGGGGTTGTCACTAGCAGAAACAGTGCCAGTATTGTAAAAAAGGTGGTTTTGGAAAGGAGGTTGGAATTTAATCACTCAGATCCTTGAGGTAGGAAGAATAAAGGGAAGAGATTTGGAATAGTCTTGTGCCAAACTAGTCAACAGATGGCTCAGGGCCAGGGCTCAGCCTGTAAGGACATTTTTCTGGCTTGGGGAACACTGGCCAGTCAGCAATTGGCCTGTTCCTATATCATGTTGTAGGAGGGAGAAGGTGAAGATCTGGGTTTGGTCTGGTCGATTGGAACAGCACTGTAGTAATATGTCTGTATTTTTTTGGCCCCGTAGCACCTGGCTGGGAATAAAAATAGCTTTTAGGATATGAAAGTTGGCTATCCATGCTTTAGAGGATGAAAGAATCCCCAAGCAGGTGTGAGGGGCAGACTCTGTGGGACATTGAGTGCACCTCTATCAACTCAAACTGAAACTGATGTGAACTGAAGACACTTTGCCCCTCTGGGGATTAAACCTGAAGTAAGAATAATAAGGGTCACTTCTTTCCTAGTGTCTTTTTTCCAAGCTATTTTATAAGACTGAAGGATGTTGATTTCCTTTGCATTATAATTATGACATGAAAGGATTTCCATTTACAAACCCCTTATTTCTGAATGGGTAACAACCTGAGCTGATTGCTACTGTTATTTATAGACTCAGTCATACTTAAATATCTGCTTTTTAAGTTTGAATAAACTCTGCTCAGCTGCTTTTGTAATCTCAGGTTGTAAAAAAAAAAATCCCACTGTGCTTTTTACAAATGTCAAGAGATGTATTATTACACTCATAACACTGTAGAGTAACTAATACAAACACAAGGCACAAAGTACAAGACAAAGTTCAAATTTGGAATGACAAAAAGGTATTATACTTTACACCGGTGGAAACAAGTTGTAGGTCAGTCTCCTGTCTGTTCATGTCATGTTGTCTTTACATATGCATGGTTGCATTGACTCCAGTCACATTTTTCCTGATTTAGACTCATGCTAGAGAATAACTGTAGTCAAGACTATCAAACTCTCCAGTGTATCAATCTCAGTGAAGATCATTGCCTCTGGTGTATTTAGAAGGTAAGAAGTAGTACAGAAATTCCAAAATGCATGGAATAACATCTACACCACTAATCTGAAGCATTGTAGACCAAACATAGCACCGCTAAACCCAGACACTGAAGAATACAAGTTCTGAGCCCCTAAATATCAGGAAAGTATTCATATAAAATATCTTCTCTGAATAGGATGAGTTAAGGTAATCCTTTTTCAAAGTGCCGCTGGCCCATCAAAAGTTCAAAGGTTATTTACCTGGAAACTGGGAAAGTGCTAGCAAGTCCTAATTACCTCTTCCAACCTATGACGCTTGAGCTACAACCCCACACTGTACCGTCAACTGACAGAAGGCAGAGTGATTTCACCAAAAGGCCCTACTGAGGAATCTGTTTCCTGCCTTAGTTCATCCTGACCGTATTGCACCCACCTTCAAAACATACTGCAAAGCCCATTTATTCTGAAAGATGTTTTCTGGAGAAGAGAGACCATCTGGAAGAACATGGTAGGAAGAATTTTAATATTGCTTTTTAGCTACCGCTGTTTATCTCTCAGGATTAGGTTGCTCAGAAGTGAACCACTGGTGATACAGCAAGACACAAAACTCAGTCGGGCTTGTTAAGGTAGGCTGTACACCAGTGCAGTGAAGGCTGGACAGATGAGAAAAACCACAAGAAACTAAGAATGTCATAGTACATCAGATCAAAGATCCATTCAGTCTAATATCTTCTAAAATACTGTAAAAAGGACAAAATGAATAACAATACTTTTGTGAAACACATTGCCAGTCTCTATTGATTTATGGCTCAAGAGCTCCTTTGCACGTGATGGCACCTTTGCACTTAAATGAAAAGAAAGCTGTACAGCCTGCAGTGGAGGGAGGGAGCAGGCATTTAGGAAAAAGGATAGCTGAAGACACAGTAAAGGGGTTGAGAGCAGGAGGAGACAGTAGGCGCATATCCTGCTTTCAATAAAATGGGGACACTGACCTCAAGTCCAGGGAAGATGCACCTGTGAGCTACTGAGAACTGGTATTTGATTTCTTACTCATGGTGTTCAGTAACTCTCCTCATATAAATTCTTGTTAAATCCATGGGACCATCTACAGAGTACAGTGTTACCCCCTTATTGTAGCAGGCTCAGAAGCTGTCCTAAACAACCAGAACTTTTCCTGAGTCCTATGGATTATGTAGCTTGGACTTTTTCTGACGTCCACTTGAGATGATGTGAGCTATAGTGAAAAACTTTTAAATATACTCTTTTGTATATCTACTGTTTGCCAGTAGGAGCATTATTTAGAGCAGGGGAGGGACTTGTGGTGCCAAGAATGTTTTACTTCACAGTAAAAAGGAAATATTTTGAGAGTATTTTATATGGCAGTAAAGCAGGGACTATTTAAACATGACATCCATATTCATAATGAGTGCACTTTGATCTGTAAACAGTCCTTAAAAATTAAATAGGGATATTGCTTTTAATAGTGCTTTTGCTAGTCCTGACCTACAGGTGTGCAGAAAGAGAGCATGTTTCCTACTGCAATCAATTGACTTCCCCTGATTTACAGCATTTTCAGTCCCTGCTCCATGTGCTCCAGAGGTTTGAGTTCTATTTTCTATTTGGACCTGACTTGGATTTATTTTGTTTTATCCCCCAACTAGTTCAGGCAGCAAGATAAGAATTACTTTCATACATGACTCTTTGTTTTCATAACACTTGCTTCCACTTAGTAAGGAATACATGGTTATTTCAAGTTACACTTCCTTTGAAAAACAATGGTTTAAATCAAGGCGTGAAATGTTCCATTGCACTCCTTTTTTTTTCCACCTTATTTTAATATGGAGCTTTAAGTAAAATCTAAAGGACTAACTCAAGTTTTTTACCTACTTCTGTTTGTGCATTTGTTGTTTTTCATGAAGTTTATACTAAATGGTCATTTTTAGACACATTTCATTCAAAGTTCAGTAGCTCTATGAAAGGGCCATGCACCACTGCTCTGTGCTATCATTCCCCTGGGGACTTTCCAGATGTGACTGTCAGTGCTTTGGATGGGTAGGAGGAAGGTGGGAAACATGGGCCATCCCTCTTAGCCCACAGAAACTCACTCATAAGGAAGCTGTGATGAATTTGTTGTGAAATCCTACTTTGGGAAACCCTTCTGAGAGAGGGTGCTGGGACAACTAGGAACTGAAGAGCTGTTTGTCTATGTAAACAGAGAGAACAAAAGATAATGTGAAGTAAAGGGAATCCACCTCACCAGCAGTCCCCAGCAATGCCTTGTGGGCATAGTAGGCAACCTTCTCCAGGTCCTCACTTCTCTTAAATACCATTAACTTTACCTTTTTTGCTCCTGCAAGTAGAATTTATGCAAAATCCCACAAGAGAAACCCAGTAAAATGGTTCATTATAGTA
>VYZW01011824.1:0-11205 GCA_013401315.1 Balaeniceps rex
GTAGGATAGGATAGGATAGGATAGGATAGGACAGAACAGGACAGGACAGGACAGGACAGGATAGTTGAGTTGAAAGGGACCTACAATGACCATCTAGTCCAACTGCCTGACCACTTCAGGGCTGACCAAAGTTCAAGCATGGCATTAAGGGCGTTGTCCAAATGCCTCTTAAACACTGACAGGCATGGGGCATCGACCACCTCTCCGGGAAGCCTCTTCCAGGGTTTGACCACCCTCTTGGTAAAGAAATGTTTCCTCACATCAGGTCTGAACCTCCTGTGACAGATGCAGCTTTGAGCCATTCCCACGTGTCCTGGCACTGGGTACCAGGGAGAAGAGATCAACACCTCCCTCCCCACGTCCCCTCCTCACGAAGCTGGAGAGAGCAGTGAGGTCGCCCCTCAGCCTCCTTCTCTCTAAACTAGACAAACCCCAGGTCCTCAACTGCTCCTCAGAGGACATGCCTTCCAGCCCCCTCACTGGCTTTGTTGCCCTCCTCTGGACACATTCAACTACCTTAACATTCTTTTTAAATGGTGGGGCCCAGAACTGCACACAATACTCAAGGTGAGGCCACACCAACGCTAAATACAGCGGGATGATAATCACCTCTTTTGAACGGCTGGTTATGTTGTGTTTAATGCATCCCAGGATGCAGTTTGCTCTCTTGGCTGCCACAGCACCCATCTGTTCAGTCAGTTCTTCACCCAGCGTACCATCTACCTACTCATCTCACAACTGGAGAACTTGTCCAGAAGGATGCTGTGAGGGACAGAATCAAAAGCCTTACTAAAATCCAGAAAAACTACATCCACTGCCTTCCCTTTATCCTCTATAGGAGGGTGACCTTACTGTAGAAGGATATCAGTTACACAGGACTTTCCCTTTGTGAACCCACGTTGACTGTGCCTGATGGTTGCATTGTCCTTTAAATGCCTTTCATCATCACCCAGCATGATACACATCACTTTCATCCTGTCAGAAGGTAGAAACTTTGGAGGGGTTTTTCCTGTGTTTTGTCAGTAATGACACTCCATATTTGGATTATCTTGAGACGATGATTATTCTGGTGCTGCCTGGAGGCACTCTGGCTGCCTGTACATTCTCTTGAGAATAATTAGCACATTTATGTGTCCATAGTTATACAACCTGATTTATGAGATCCTAACCAACCTTAGTATTAGTGGACAGTCTGGTTTATTTCACTCAGATTATGTTGAACAAGTAAAACAGCCTGCAACATTGTTTATTTTCAATCTCAGCAGACACATTTTTTGTAGAAGTGGTTTTCTATTCTTTACTCACACTTTCCCCTTCCCTCTATTAAACTGTAAGAAAGGAAAAAGCTTCCATACACATAGTCTGTGACTTGTTCAGACACCTCTTCTTCCCGAACAAATAATGCATTAATATGCTTGTGAAACCGCAAGGCCTTTGTCTTTTCTAAGAGATCTGTTTGAGATCACAAAGAATAACCATGTTGTGCTCAGAACTCCCCCAGTTTCCAGTGAAGTGGAAAACCATACTTTGCTTGTTTGGGATGACTACACATCTTTTCTTTTTTTCCTGAAGTAAAAGTTCAGAGCATACTTTCGCCAAATTATGTATTTGCTTTCTCGCTATGGAACCATTTCCAAAATTGCTGACAGGAAAATATCATCACCATGCCATCCTTTCTTATCTAAATGTAGAAAGTCCAGTGTTTCAGTGTTTTCTCATTTATGGAAATGCAGGAAAATCAGTTAGTACAAACTAATTGATGGAGGTCTTGCTGAACATCACAGCCTATGCAGATTAAATTTGGCTTTCTGATTACTGATTTTGGCAATAATCAGGAATCCAAATTATCACTGCTTCTACAATGTGTGTAACACAAATGTGTCCTACTCAAAGTTTTTTTCTAGATACTATTCAACTTACTATTAAAGCAATATTTCATTTTAGGGAGGAGGTCAATATTCAAAAAATATCAATGCCCATTAGACTTCCAGTGACACTTAATATATTTATCATTTCAAGAGAAGATTAGTACTTTATTCCTCATTAACTTTGAATCACGTTCCAAAATACAGGGTAACATTTATTCACAACAAGCTATGAGGAGACAAAGCCAGAGAATTCAGAGGTCAAGGTCTGTTATATTGAAACTAAGAATCACTACATTGTTTCAAATACTCATTTTGAAAAAAACTTACAGCACATTGCCAATCTAAAAATGTGAAAATTGTGTATGTTCTTTCTCAACAGAGTTGCATTCTCTGTATATTCCGATGCAATTAATGCCTCTTCTAGTGACAACAGTATGTAAGGTTGTTATTTCTCCTATTGCTTTTACAGAACTAACAGGCAACAGATAGTGAACTGGATGTTAGTCCCTCCCGTGGAATAACTGAAGATTTACAAGCAAACCCTTTCCTGATCAATATTCTTGAAGGAATGGGGGCTGTACACATGTAAAAGTAAGGATAGTGCTTGTTTGAAGGTGAAATTAAAGAAGAATAGAACTTGTCTCTCATATGAGTAAAAATGGATATAACTAAAATTAATATTTTAAGTGCAAATTGGACTTTCTTTGCTACTGGCTATCATTAGAAGGCAAATGGGATCAAACTAGGTTCTCCTAGCTTTTTCCTAAATCTAACGAAGTTTGTGCAGGAGGTGGTAGGTAGATACATTACAGTCATGGTAAGCTCTGTCAGTAAATCCTTTATTGTGTTTCTCTTACATGCAGATTCTAGAGAAAGCATGCATTGAGCTATATATTAAAAATCTGAGACAAAGAAGCTTGAATGATCATTATTTATCCTGATACAGGATTTGTAAATTTATACCACTCTGTTTTAAAGAAGCTGTAAACAGCAGGAAGCACATTAGAGCCTAAAACTAGATGTATAACTTGTGTGAAGTGCAGCAGAATGGTGTTACCTGAAGATCATGATGGAGACGAGAAGTAATAAGGAAACTGAGCTCCTGTTCTCAAAGGCTCCAGGAACCATTTACCAATAGACTCTCAAAAAATTGTCACTCTAAGAACAGCAGGTCAGCCTTTGGTAGGCTGTAAAGGTTAAGTAGTCAGGGATTCAAATATAGCTGATACAATAAAGCTAGTAAGGATGAAACTGTTAATTACAACCCTAATAACTCATTTTAAAATAATTTTGTAACTCTTTCATCACTGTAAGTCATTATTTTTAAGTAAATACATTAATTTATGTTTTAGTCTTGTCTAATGATAAAATCCATGCTCTAGTCTGATATTTGCCAGGCCACAGCATTCCCTTGGGCACTGAGTATCTGTTCGCCAACAGAAATCTGGTGGATTTCTAGGGTATTTACCATGCAATGAGAGATACAACTTTCCAGTATTTTTGGTTAATTCACCATTGAGCTCCAGGGACCCAGTTGCAGCTGGATGAAACAAATTATTGTGGAGTAGAGACATCATCTTCTGTGAATGGCAGCTTAACCCTCTGACAAATAACAAGATAGTGGACACAGAGCTTGGAGATTTTGGTGTGTCTTTGAAAGATGAAGAGCCTTCCTGTAACAATGTCCTATTCTGAAAAGCAAATTATTTCATGATCTTAAAATGGCAAATGTGAGTAATTGATTTACACAATTAGAGAGATAATAAGAATTAAAGTCGTTACTTCAGACTTATCTATTTGAAATTTTCCCTTCTGTAGCTGTTTATTTTCGGTTTATAGTTTCTACTATGTCTCAGCCCCAGAATACATATTTCTCCATCTCTCTAGACTAACTGTTCCTTTCACTATCATACTATAAATATATTATAGCCAGACCTATGTGAAACACCACCATTTTGATTCACAAGGATTTCATGCAAACATTTTTCTCTGTTTCACTTCAAGGAGTTCATCCCTTGAGTTTGTCTTTGAATTTCAACTTCTAAGGAACCTAAAACCACGATCTGAAATTCAGTCAAGGCTACAAAGCCTTGCCTTGTTTCAGGTCAAAAGCTCAGGAAAGTGTTGAATTCCCTGACCAAAGCAAAATCAATTCACTGAAAAAAACCCTTCTGTAACACAGAATTATCTTGTTCCTTTAAGTTCAGCAAAACTCAAACTCATTAAAATCAACAGCTATGGAGTTACAATCCCCACTAATGTAGTCTTGACTCCAGCCTCTTTGAGAAACGCCCTGTTACACCCACTGCACAAACATACATTGAGGAAAGAAATATATATTTTACTGTAAAGTATAATACCATTTGTTTTGTAAAATAATCTTACATTTAACTAAAATGGCACTGAACAAGTGCTATTTGCACTTAAACACTTTGCTGCTCCATAGAATCATGGCATCTGCTAAATTTTACAGCCTTTCATACAACCCACAATGCTGTTTAAAATTGCTTTCAGCTAATTTTAAACCACACACCAGTTATCATTCCAGCTTCCCTCCTCCCCCAGCAACTCTTTTGTACCGCTATTGCCACAAACTTCAGAACTTGAAAGCAAAAGGCAGCACACCAAGCATGTCCAAGTACACACGCACACCGCACAAGTAGAAAAGGACAGATAGGGTAAGTATCATCGCAGCAGAGCTGAGGCCCCAGACCTCAGGACAGTGTAACTACAACTTTTGGCAAGCTTCAACAAATTCCCTCATTATTTGCAGCTATACCTAAAACTGTGAACATGGCTGGGACATGCTCTTGTAAACACTGATAGCTACTGCCTGCTCAATAAAGGCAGAGTTAAGGTTGTCTCAGTCTATAGCTTGACGCTATAATTTTTGGTTTTCATTCATTTTGTGCCATTAAATTCTATACTCTAGAAAGGCGTAAGACTTCACATATTCTGACAGGATATCTATCAAGTGAATAACTTTCTACTCACCCTTGTTTTGTAAGAAAGAAGACTTCGAAAGTATAGCAACACACATGGTAAAACCTAAAATTATGTTCTTTAAACACAAAAATGAAGAAACCAAAAGCTTAGCCACCCAAGTTAGAAACTCTGCCTGAATTAAAAAAGTAAAGATTCTTGAACAATGTGCCTCCAAATGACCTGGACAGCTGTAATCCCATACACTTTATCCATTCCATAGCTAAAGACGGGACAATATACTCCAAATCCCCCTTTGCAGTCCAGCAGTGCCTTTTACTTGCTTTATTGCACTGTTTTATCCATAAAAAGCAGGTGAAAATCCTATTAAGAGAAATGTTCACAGCTCCTTGGACTATTATTTCTTTCCTTTGTAATAAATGTGATTTCAGAAAAGTGATGCCATCCGTTTGTCCTTGCTACTTGTCTTTGGGACTAAAGAAGAAAGCTAAACTATGTTAGGTTATGTCTTAAAAGCTCATCTGCACAGCCACAAAGGAGCACAGATAGACAATGGCGAGAGAAGGAGCCCAAATAATACCCTGCCGGGCCATCCAGTGTCCAGGCATCAGCAACTACAGAGTCTGGGATCCAGGGCCAGCCACTGGGCTGACTGAGTGCCTGAGCTGAGCTGCTGGAGGGATCAACTGTGTGTAGATATGGATGTTCACTATTTTCCCTGGCAGACATGCATCCTGCTCAGCCAGAGAGGGAAGCAGGATGAGGACGCTGGTGCTGTGTTCATGTGCGTGCTCTGTCTATGATCTGTACAGCCATGTATATATGTGTATGTGGTGTATATGGGATCTGTGAGCATATGCCTACTGGGAATACATTTACGGCCTCACTATTGGTTGGACCTGAGGGAATGCAGCTGCAGCAGTCTCACCTCTGATGGGCTGTTGGGTCCAGCATGATACATTTTCCTCTAAGAGATTATACTTATTTTCAGAGGCTCACTAGGTAAAATATACTTACTTAATTTAGCTTCCAACCCTGCATTTCTGCAGTTAAACATCTTAACAGCCTATAACATGCATAGGAATCATATTTTCCAAGTGGCTGTAACAGATCAGCCAAAGCTCTAAAAATACTATACTTTCAGAGAAACATATTAATTTTTTTTCTTTGTTTCACTGAAATACTACATCACTGTAAAGTCCGTGTTTTCTTTCCCAAGACTAGATGCAACCACACTATCACTATGCACATTCACTCTGGGTGGAAAAAGGGCTGCCCATGAAATTTCTCCTCCAAGCACTGATACTTTAAATATCTTTCTTTAATAAACATTCATTTGCCATTTATCTCTCTCAGTTTTACCAGTTCTCTAGCCAGACCATGGAGAGCTTTGCCATTCAATGCATATATATGTATTAATAGTTATTATATAAAATACATTCCCTGTTACATTAATACAGTGTTTAAAAATAGAGTAGTTTTTTGTTGAAATTCAGACAACTGTGAATTGTAAAGAATTTCTCATTGGTTTGGGGTTTTTTGGTTAAAAATGAAAGAATTCTGCAATTATCTTTGTAAAATTTTACACAGCTGTAGTTAAAGTAAATAGTAAAGTAATATAAACGTATCTCTCTCTTAATCCTGGTTTCCATTTTAACTTTTCACCTGTTCAGAAGCATTTTTACTCTCTCCTCAATATTAAGAGGTTGTTTGCTAAAGAAAAAAGGGAGAAAAGTAAGGACTGGATATGTTTTCTGCATCTTCTAGATATTTTAGAATACACTTTGCAGATGAAAATCCCACTTGTAGCATACAATAGAAGGAACAGAAGACACATGCTGATCACTCCGCACACATTGTTCAGAACCTATAAAAAGAGCAACTGTACCTTTTTCTCTTCTTTCTGTGCTTTAAGAGTGTAGGGCATGTGGAGCTCATAGGAAATTTTCTTATTTGAGAAACTCATAACAACAGAGTAAGTAATTTGATTTTAGAATGGCCAATAATCGGTACATAAACACACTTTGGGGTTAGCAACCTGAACGAGTGTCTCTCTAGCAGCAGTCAGCAGCTCTCCTCAACAGCTTATGGCAGATTCGCTGTGTCCATCTGAAACTCTACTGTGCAATTGCTGAGAACGTGTTTGCTCAGTACACCAACTAAGACAGCTATACTGCTTTGGTCCCTTGCACGGTGCAGCACAAAACAGTGTTATATAAATACATCCCTATGTAGATAAGGTGGACTATAATTAAGCCAACATCTCCTTTCAGAAAAGGTTTTAGGATCTTTAACAACCAGAGAGGAAGACTTCGACTTTTTAATCTCAACCAAAAGACATCAGTGTCTTCCCTACTCCATTGCAATTTCAAAACTGCAGGATGGCTTACAGTTATGACAAGTGGCGCCACTGTATCCAGTTCCATCACAAGTGCACTTGAAGCTGTCCCACGTCTGGGTGCATTTGCCACCATGTTCACAGTGATTGGGCACACACCTGTCAGGACGAGATGCAAAGACAGAAAGAAAAACCTAAATGAGCATCAAGATTTACACACAGCTGAATTGTGAGCTGCCCAAGCAGTGTATCATGTCCCTGCCTGGTGATTAATCCTTGTTATTTTAGGCAGATTAACAGAATTTATATCTGAACACACAACTGCACAAAAGATGATTCATGAAGGCTCTGCTGTAGCCCTTTTACAAACAGCAAAAAAGCGCAATAAAGGTGGAATACATTCACCTGTCATAAATTAGCGTTCTAAGCTACGTATGACTGGTACTTAGCTGTCAAAACAAAAAGAACATCACAAGTCACACCTACTCCTGCTGTGCAGGTGGTGTCATGCCTCAAGGACTCCAGTCCCACAAGTGACTGAAAGTTAAACAAAGAATACCAGTGAGTTGCTATTTATCTTTCTGTTGACAGCAATGGGATAAAGTGGAGGCAGACTGCCTGCTGGCTAGGATGGAAATTACTAATGCTGCATTATTAAAACAAACAATAGGCTTCAGTATAAAAGCTGTAAAAGTTTTTTCTTCACAGGGATTTGTGGCAAGTGTTGTTCACCTTTCTCCCACCCACTTGCTTTCCTTCTCCAGCTACACCATTGCTGGAGAGTGGAAGGAATGCAAAAAAAAAGCGTAACACCAAAAAACAAGTTATAGCAGAACATACATTTATTGTTCGGAACATTAGCTAAATGTGATTTCAAAGATTCAAGTTTGGCCAGTTTCTTTTCTATCAAAGATAGTTAAAAATGGGAATTACCATGTACTTTCACCTTTGAAACTATTATATTTCTTTTCTCTGAGAGGGCTTTGAAATATCATTTCAAAGAATCTTTTTTTTTCCCTTATTAAATTCGTTACAGTCAGACTCAGTACAGGCTCTGCATTTTTGATCAAGAACTAAAGGAGCTTTTCTTTCATGTTGAGTTGACCAAATCTAATTTAAGAACTACACTTTTTTTTATGACATTAAAAATAAAAATTAGGAGACCCCCTATTAGACAAACAAATTAAAATAATTTCATAAATGCATTACAAATTAAGTATGCTTATCTCTAAGATACATCTTAGTTCATCATATTCCTGTGATAGTTAACAATACTCTATTAAATAACACCCAAGGACAGCTTTTCTTTCCTGTGTAGCAATTTATTGAAACTGAAAGTATCTGGGTGAACCCCCTATAAGCTTAGAGTCTCATATTTCCTCAAGTTCCAGTTAACAGCATTGGCATATATGACTCAACTACCAAGAATAACCTACGTCATGATATGCATTAGAGACTTGAACATTGTGTACTCACATTTGTAAAAGACTTGGTTTTATGCATGCCAGTACATGTATCTCAGAATATATACAATATAGATGTCTTACATCCTATATCAGCCTGTAGTACTCAAGGCTACCCATTCTTTCTTTTTCAAAAAGATCAGAAAATACTGGCTTGATTAAAAATAGTGTTTAAAGAAATGGTCTTCTAAAGCAAGAAACAAAGCATTTAAAATTTTTGTATTCACAGTAAAATACAGTGAAACTACCTGAGGCAAATCACAGTTCAATAAATTATGTTTTCAACATGGTTTAAGCGAATTCATTTAGTTTTGTAACTGTGGCAGGCTAAAGGCACAGATAGAGCTGATTACTGCTATTCAGCTAATAGGTGATGACTTTCTCTTGTGTTCTCAACAGCACAGAAGAAAAACAAGAGCATATAATAGCACATTTCTAAACATCCAAATAATTTACAATTTATATGAATCCATAGCTGGTGGATACAAGAGTAGGGAAAGCAGAGAGCAGCGACATTTCAAAAATAACCTCTTAAAAGTAAATTTATTCAAGGATCTAAACATCTACAAAAGTTCCTAAATCTGAATACGGTTTTGTGGTTTTTTCCCAGCCTTTCAAAATAACTGCTTTTGATGTATTTTCTTCTTCATTTACATTTGAACATGCATTACTTTAAAACTATTTTTCCAACGACCAAACTAAACATTTTCTATGTGAATTTCACCAGATATTTATATGAAGTCTCACACGTAATGCTAACAACTAGTTTCACATTTAGTGCAGTATAACTTACTTTTATTGTAGCATAACTAGTAAAGATACTGCATTATTGACTATATAACTGAGGTAAATGACTTAATCTAGGGAAATATGAAAAACAGATATTTATCTGTATCATTTAATGGAGCATATGAAGTCATAAAAACAGAGGTATTCAGCAAACTCCTTGATGTTAATTTTATACTTCTAGTATGATGGTTGGACTAGCCTCATCTGCATCTGCAAAATTTCTTTTTTACTCATCTGCTTTTCCCTGTTCTAAATAAGATGTAGTTAGAAGTAAGGAGTAAATAATACCTTAATGCTAACCGGGGTTTAAATCAGACTACAGGATCATTTCCTTAAGTCATCCCTCCACCCTCAATTTCCTTTTAGTTTATTTTATCAGATAGAATTATAAGATTTATTTTCTATTAAATCTGTTAGCAAAGTTCTATAACATAATGCTGCTCATCTGTCCACTTTTTGGACAAACCTTACCCACTATAATAGAGTTTACAGGAAATTTTAGGTAACCAGAATGTAAAAATTACAGAAAAGCCCCTTTTGAATTCAGTAGAGGTATCAAGAGGAATATAATTTTGAACTGTAAATTCCACTATCTTTCAAAGACTTTTCTTGCCGCAGAGTGATGGTAAGGTAAGACAGAAGGTACCTTGCCTATGTATTTCAGTATACATCTTGCTAAGAAACTTGTACTTTTGAAATTATTTAAGCATATGCAATCATATAGCTCATCTACTTTATGCTCATCGTTTAGTATATACATAAAATATATATGCTCAAAACTAACACATGCTATATTTGCAGTGCATTTATACTAAAAGACTACATTTCTAGGCAATTCCATTCTTCAGCCCCCTTTTAGGAATAAGGCTGCATTACATAAAGAAAAAAATAACTTCAAAACCACAATTCCCTCCTGAACCAGGCTCTGNACCTTCTTTTAATTTCCACCCCAAAATTTATCCATAGAGAGTTATCAGATGCTGTTTTGTTTGGTATTTTATTTAGTAACATTGATGTGTGTATTAAACAACTTCTGTTCTTCTTTGGGATTTACATCTGATGACTTTGTAGAGAGCAATCATAACTTCTCTCAGTCTGTATTTTTATGAAAACAAGTCTCCTGTTGGAAAACAGTTTTTCTATTGTTCTTCCTCGTACCTCTGTTCCCACTNCTGCTTACAAAATCTTGCTGACTCCATTTTGAGAACTTTCTTGCTCTATGGCTCCTTCTGAAAGGCAGGTCTAGAACTTCATCCCTTCAAGTGTGACACACCTTCTTTTAATTTCCACCCCAAAATTTATCCATAGAGAGTTATCAGATGCTGTTTTGTTTGGTATTTTATTTAGTAACATTGATGTGTGTATTAAACAACTTCTGTTCTTCTTTGGGATTTACATCTGATGACTTTGTAGAGAGCAATCATAACTTCTCTCAGTCTGTATTTTTATGAAAACAAGNACATTAAATACCTTCAGGACTTTCCCATCCTTCTTCTCTTCAATCACTTCCAACCAACGAGGTCCATCTTTATACTGAAATACTTGTTATTGTTGTCAACAGCATTACTCTGTACTATTAGCTTCCATGGTGTCATCCAAATCTTTCTGCTNTGTGGTCTAATGAGTATTCTGGAGGACGTCTTACCAATGTTTTGTGATTTCAGAGTTGATCAACATTTTTGTATCTCTCTACTGAAATTATTTTGCTTGTTATATAGCATTTTCCTGACTACCTCAGAATAGTGGCTCAAAGTCATCCTGAGATTGCTCAATACATTAAATACCTTCAGGACTTTCCGAAGGA
>VYZW01011826.1:4492-18360 GCA_013401315.1 Balaeniceps rex
TGCAACTACAGTTCATCACATTAACTTGCTTATAATCCAATACATTCAGCCTGAAAATTAAAGTCAAATCAAATTTTCATGAGTATTGTGTTTCACATCAGACACTAGATTGTTGGGTTCTTTTAAAGCATTATACCGCTGATGGATAATCTTATCTGTCAAGTCAAACTCAACATGGATTAAAATCAGCAAAACCAAAGAGAGGCCGGTCATTGCCAGATATTTAATGCAAGTATCAGAAAACATTAAGTTTACTCTATATTTCAAATTGGGTGTCCCTTTCATAACTTTTGGGGTACGTTTTGTGATTTTAATCAATGAGAAGGGGTATACATTTAGATTTTTCACATATTTAGTTCCTTTGTACCTACAATTAATTGGAGAAGAGTAATTTCACAAGTGAATAGCACAATGACCTGAAGCATTATCGCTACCAGTTATGATCCAACACGGGTTGTCGTGGTTCTTTTATCTGAGAAGAAGCTTTTGAGGAGAAATACCTGCCCAATACTAACTACAAGAAGAATGATTGCTTCCCCTATTGACCAATAGGCTACTCTTGTGTTTAAATCCTCTGCTCTGCTGCGGCCTTGTGCTTCTCTCAACCGGAAGTGAGTCTGATAATCAATGACAGACTTCAAAGCTTCATGAATTGAAACACACGCAGACTCCATCTAGAGAAGCGAAACAAATACACAGCTCAGTTAAGAACCCTTCTAATGCTTGTTCTGTGAAGTTTTGTGGTTTGATATTTAAAATTAGGATTCACATAGTTTTACAGATAAAAGATTATCTCAGTCCACTGTCAGACTGAAATACTATAAATCTAATGTATTAATCAAGTTTTATACACAGGAATGTGACTGACTTAAGTACCAAAGTGTGCAAAACTGCAGACCCAATAAAAAGTAATGCACTCTAAGAACCACAAACTGAATATTAAAATTCATGCATGTTTGGGTTCAAAAGTGAATATAAACACTGTATTAAATATGTCAGTGATCCAACATTTGTTAATTCCACATACACCAGCAAAACAAGCAGTAAATCTCTCCCCAGATTTAGATAGCTAGTAAGTATCTTATATCATTAAGATGTGCATAGTAGATATTAAAACACTTTTANNTGTAATCTGAAAAATCTTAAGCTTTTCAATTTATGTACTACAGGCTTTCCAAGACCTAGATCATTTTACACATAAACTTCTTCCATTTTCAGTTTATCTTCTGAAAGTAAGAGTCAGTACCCATGATTGTCTTTTGACCATCAAGAAATTAATTAATATCTTCAAAATACTTAAGTTTTCGCCATTTGGTTAGTTGTTCTATCCCCTAAAAATCAGTATTTCCTGAAGATCAAAAGCACAATGTATTATAAAAGGAAGTGTTTGACACCCTAATAAAAACCACTGTCAGTTTTGAACAGTGAAACAGTTTGAAAACCACTTATATCTGTGTCAAATCAGCTTTTCAAGTTGATGACTTTCAGGACAGGTGTCTGAACAAGTCCAAGATATTCTTCTAAACAAAATTCAGGAAGATATTTCATGCATTAAGTTCTGCCATTTGTTTCACTGCTAAATTATAGAGCCCTCCCCTACTTTGCAGCAGGGATCTTAAATTTAAACGAAGTCTAGTTTCAGTTTTACAGTCCCTGTGAGTCTGCCCAAATTTGGTCTTACTACAAGCCTCAAGAAAATTGCAGTGGAGAACCTACTTACCAAAGATGTGTTATGCTTTGAAAGTTAACTTCCCCTTTCCCAAAGATCTGATTTGCATTATGTATGCTACAACCCAGTGATAAGCTTTTTCTTATACCTTCTCCCACAGCCTGCAAAGATGCTGGATCTAGAATCTGTATCTTCAGTGTTCTCAATACTCTACTGGTGCCAAAGGACCAACCAACAAAAATCCCCAAATACACCCCCCCACCAATACACAAAAAACCAAAACATGTAACAATGCACAGAACGAAGACTAAAGAAAGTACAGGGAGATAGGGAGCTACAGGATCAAGAATCAAAGACAACATAAAGCAGAAGAGAAAGCTGATGAGAAGAAAGAGATAAGAATTATAACTGAATTCACAGCAAGTGACCTACTCATTACAAATCTTTAGCCACTGCAGACTTACATGGGGTAAATTCAAGTGAGCAAGATGGATATTTGGGAAGCGGCATTTCTACCATTGAGTTCAAACTAGTAAAATAGTGGCCACGTCCAGCATTTTAAAATGGTTGTTTAAAGTGAAGTTTGGTAACAGTTATAGTGTAAGAGTGTTAGTGAGAATTCATGAAGTGACTGTTCCAAGTGAAGTTGGCTGATTTAGTTTGGGCAGAAGAAATGTAAAACTAAAATTCTGAAGAAAGAAGGGAACATTAGGAAAATAAGTCTGGAGCAAGAATACTGCTTTGCCACTTAAGTGTCTTATAAATGACATATCTAGAAGCCAGTTAAGTATGACTGATTTTGTTCATTTTGCTAGAGTTACCTTCCCATTTTAAAAGTGACAGTTACATAGAGATCAACCATTCAAGTCTTCTGTTCAAAAAAAGACTCTACACTATTTTAATATAAAAATAAATTGTTCTCAAAGTTTCTCCAAAGTTCAGGAATTCTGAAAACCCTGATCCATTGATATTTTACACTTTATAAAATCCACATTTCCACAGACATAGAACCAATGCATAAAAAAGTTCCCTTAAACTCTAGGCCACTGTATATTTTCCCTAATTTCCACTTAAGCACTTGGTAATTCCTCCTCAGCTCTGCATTCTGTAAATCCTAATTTTTGGAAAAGGTTCACTTTTAGTAACTCAGTTTATTTTAAAGAAGCTCCAACCCATTCATTTTCAACAGTGATATAGATATCTAATGCAGTTGAATTTGAAAAACATTCCCTCCACCTAACAGTTGCTGTCAAACACAACAATATTTTACCTGAGTAAGTGCAGTTGCTCTGTTCTCACTAGGAAACAGTGGTGGATCTTCTCCAACTTGGAAATCAAAATACACAGTTTTGTGTGTGAAAGTAGAGAACTCATTGCTGAAGCAGAATTTGTATGTTCCATTTCTGGATGCAGTAAATGTGAAACTATCATATTGTTTCTTCATCTCTTTGTATAATACAGCACCATCAGGACCTTCCAACCGACAGTCAACATCATAATGACCTCCAGTGATCACCTGAAAACAACAAGAAATTGTCTTAAGCAGAACATCCAACTAGCACTTCCCCCCCAACCAGCACTGCAAGTTGTTTGATCTGACAAATGTTTTAAAATAAAATGCATTAATTTGAAAATCTTTCAATACAAGTTCGTAAAAATCCTCATCCTATAGAAGATGCACAGAACAACTCAAAATAAGATCTTTTAAATTGATGATATGTAATGTCAACTATGTTTTCTAACAGTTTATGAGGGAAGTTTTAGTTACTTCATTTTAAGATACTGGTACTATAACAAAGGCTAGAGTAGATGAAATTTGATGGGGCAAAGACATTACTGTAATAAATCAGTAATTTATTATATCCACAAGCCCATCCATGCAACTTATTCAGCAAGTTGAGATTGCCAAAATGCAATAAAACAGCTCCTTTATGTATGGCCTAAACTGTCTAACTAGCCCATTAGGTCAAGCTGCTTTATGTTGCAGGAATGGCATATGTCCAGTAGAACAGATATGTCCTGGTTTCAGCTGGGTTAGAGTTACTTTTCTTCCTAGTAGCTGGCATAGTGCTGTGTTTTGGATTTAGTATGAGAATAACATTGATAACACACTGATGTTTTAGTTGTTGCTAAGTAGTGCTTACACTAGTCAAGGACTTTCTTTTTCAGCTTCCCATGCTCTGCCAGGTGCACAAGAAGCTGGGAGGGGGCACAGCCAGGACAGCTGACCCAAACTGGCCAAAGGGCTATTCCATACCATATGATGTCATGCTCAGTATATAAACTGGGGGGAGTTGGCTGGGGGGCAGTGATCGCTGCTCAGGGACTGGCTGGGCATCAGTCAGCAGGTGGTGAGCAATTGCATCGTGCATCGCTTGCTTTGTATATTCTTTTATCATTATTATTACTTTCTCTTCCTCTGCTGTCCTATTAAACTGTTCTTATCTCAACCCATGAGCTTTCTCACTTTTACTCTTCCCCATCGGGGCAGGGGGAGTGAGCAAGCGAGCGGCTGTGTTGCAAACTGGGGTTAAACCACAACAGGGCTGTACAGCCTGGCTCATTTTCATATGTGCATGTCAACAGAGCAATGTTTTAGAGGTTCTGCTGCCTCACTCCTGCACAATTAATGACAGTATTTCTTTCCAACACCAGCACATTCAGATTATGCCTACAAGCAACTCAAAACTTCATATGATTGTCTCAAGTATTGTCAGCCTTTGATTACTGTTGGTCTATAGGACATTGTTCTGTAGAATCAGACTACCTATCCTATCTCCACAGCAAGAGCAACTAGCAGTTTAGGTATTCATAGCTTACTATTCTGATGTCTCTCAGGCTAGTAGTTAAATTTAATCCTTGCTCCAAAATTCTTGCCTTTAAGATAAAGCATCCTGAAGGATGAAGAGACTTCTATCCAAAGGCACAGCCCTTTTATATGCACACAGAAGCTTTCTAAAATAGTAGACATTTTATTTGAAATATTTAAATATCTATTCAAACATATAATGCTATAAAGATTTATTCACCAGTACCAAGCACCAGAAGCAACACTTCAGATAGGCTGTTCGCATAACATAGTTTGAATGCCCACCGATTTATATAGATATTAAGTTATTAAAACCCTAATATTAACGATAAAAGTGAAATAACAAGAGATTCCCCGGGGGCCGAGGGAAGCAAGGAGTACCTGAAACTCGAGGGTGCACTTAGTGCCCTGGACAATCTCCTCGTAGAAGCATTGCTTGGCATTGTCAGGCAGCTCGAAAGTGATCTCAGAGGCCCGTGCCGCGCAAGCCACCAGCAGCAGCGTCAGCCACCCCCACGGTCCCGCGGTTCCGGAGCCACGTAACAGCATCACTCAGCGTGCAGAAGGGACTAATGATAACAGAGACTGAGCCAGGCGAAAAGAGGGCAGCCTCGCTTCGGAGGCCAGCAGGTGCGGAACCCGGAGGAATACGTCTGGGACGCTAACCGATCACGACAGAGAAACCTAACTGAGGAAGCGCACTACACGCCCGAAAGCAACCACAGCGCCTAGTACCGCCCTCATAGAAGCGCTTCCGGGTGAGCCCCCATAGTCCTATATACGTGGTGTTCAGCGTAGAAGGGGGCGCTCCCCGCCTCTCCCACGCGCAGTTGCGCGTTTGCTGCCTGGCAACGGTTGCCAGGGAGCATGACGACCCGGCACCGCCGTGGGGCCCGGGCCCGGTCCCGGTCCCGGTCCCGGCCGTGACACCAGCGACCCGAGGTAGTGTCCGCGTTCACACAGACGACCCCTCGGCACCAGAGATACCACAGGCGCACGCGCGAGGCCCGCTCATCACGGCTTTGTGCTGAGGGGTGCTCAGATTACATAGCTAATTTACAGATATTTATCCAAGTACTCACACATAAGTCTCTAAAGAATTCTCCTCTCTGTCATACCTGCAAGGCACAGTCCAGGTTCCCCAACATATCAAAACTTTTGGCTCTGTGTCCATTGTATACAATTATCCAGGGGTTAAACTGTTTTCAAATTCCCGTGAGGCATGATTTAGAGCTGAAATAGTGGACTCTATTCTCCAAATGCAAGTGAAAAGTGTCTTAATGTCACCGAAATCGGGAATAAACTCCTTAACGCCAATGTAGTATTAAGAAGTAGGCATTCTTTATTGCAGCGNGTACTCTCTCTCTGTATATCTTTGAGTTACTGAATACACAGGGTTGAGTTTCAGAGTTGGAGTTCAACTTTATATGTCATTTAACATTCATTGCTCCAGAGAGATAAAGTGCAAGATCAAAATTAAATTCTGCTGATTAAAATGTTCACACTGACTGCAGGAATATGAGATTTAAGTTCTACTTCAGTAAATATTCAGTTATTTTTACAAAGTAAAACAGCTTCAGAAGAAGAAATCAAAGATGACCCCTGTAGTGATCCTGACTGAAAAACCATTATACATTGAGGAGTTAGTGATCCACGTAACAGGTAACCTGATGTACTGGTTTTAGCTGGGATAGAGTTAACTTTCTTAATAGTAGCTTGTATGGGGCTATGTTTTGGATTTGTGATGAAAACAGTGTTGATAACACACTGATGTTTTAGCTATTGNTATGTCATTTAACATTCATTGCTCCAGAGAGATAAAGTGCAAGATCAAAATTAAATTCTGCTGATTAAAATGTTCACACTGACTGCAGGAATATGAGATTTAAGTTCTACTTCAGTAAATATTCAGTTATTTTTACAAAGTAAAACAGCTTCAGAAGAAGAAATCAAAGATGACCCCTGTAGTGATCCTGACTGAAAAACCATTATACATTGAGGAGTTAGTGATCCACGTAACAGGTAACCTGATGTACTGGTTTTAGCTGGGATAGAGTTAACTTTCTTAATAGTAGCTTGTATGGGGCTATGTTTTGGATTTGTGATGAAAACAGTGTTGATAACACACTGATGTTTTAGCTATTGTTGAACAGTGCTTCAAGGCATCAAAGCCTTTTCTGATTCTCACACTGCCCTAACCAGCGAGTAGGCTGGGGATGCACAAGAAGTTGGGAGAGGACACAGCCAGGACAGCTGACCCCAACTGACCAAAGGGATATTCCATACCATATGACATTGAGCTCAGCAATAAAAACTGGGGCGGGGGGGGGGAAATTTTGCTGGGGCTGCCGTTGCTCGGGTACTGGCTGGGTGGTGAGCAACTGGGGGTTTTTTTGCATCACTTGTTTTTATTGGTTTTGTTTTTATTTGTTGGGGTTTTTTTCTTCCTTTTTTTCTTATTAAACTGTCTTTATCTCAACCCATGAGTTTTTTCACTTTTACCCTTCCAGTTATCCCCCCCATCCCACTGTGGGGAGAGTGAGCAAGAAGTTGTGTGGTGCTTAGCTGCCTACCGGGTTTAAACCACAACACCTGAGCAGACCCAGGCCTGTGCTCTGCTGTGCTGCACGTACAGCTTGGCCTTCAGGCCTGCGTTGTGCTGCTCAATTTCCTTGGCCTCAGGATAAACTCAGCCAGTTCATTGTAACAGAGGAGCCTGAAGGCAGCTCCCACTTGGTACCGGTGATTATGCCACCTGTGTGTCCTTGCCTTTATCTAAAAGTGCAGCAAGAAGTTCTCATGTGAACATCCTTTCTATCTGACAGTAGAAATGATGAAAAGAGTCGTTTCCTTGTAAGAAAGTCCTATAATGACTTGAATGACCACAATGGGGTAACCCTGCCATGAACGAGATCTGCATGGTGTGTTATGCCCTGATTGGAGGCCTATTTGATGCTGCACAAGTTGAGGTTCCCAGCTTCTAAAGGGATGCAAGATTATCTATACTATTCTCTCCTTCTTTATAGTGTTAGCTCTAATAATTAGCTTTTTAAATGATACTTTAGAGAGTCTGAGTGCCTTTCTTTCTGGGATCATAATGGACCTGCACCTCCTGGTGCAAAACAACCCCCATCGGTGTATTTATTTTCCTGTGGAAATCAGGCAGAGCAGGGAAATGGGAAAACTGATATCCAATCTCCCAGGTGAGAGAATGAACCTGAAATGGGGTAGCGCTGACCTCCTGCGATGGGTTGACCCAGGGCCAGCCATTAAGCACCCACCCAGACATTCACTCCCTCTGCAGCAGGATGGGGGAGAGAATCAGAAGAGCAAAAGCAAGAAAACTCATGGGTCAAGATAAAGACAGTATAATAAGCGAAGCAAAGCTGTGTGTGCAAGCAAAGCAAAATAAGGGATTCATTCACTACTTCTCAGTGGCAGGCAGATGTTTAACCACCTCCTGGAAAGCGGGGCCTTACCACACATAAGGGTTACTTGGGAAGACAAACACCATAACCACAAATGTCCCTGTAAGTGTATGTGGAAGGGAAACAATAAACAAAACATACAGAGACACAGACCTGACAAAACAAACATGGAGACAATGACAAGAAAGAAGCCTGCCACTCGCACTAATTGATGGGCTATCAAGAAACTACAGGCACCACTTCCAGGAAGATCAACCTGGACTTTGCAACTGATAAGATTTTAAACCAGATGGGATCCATAGAGCTGTACAAACCCATGAGGGGATGTGGTGGGTTAACCTTGGCTGGCCACCAGGTGCCCACCAAGCTGCTCTATCACTCCCCCTCCTCAACAGGACAGGGGGAGAAAATACGAGGAAATGCCCATGGGTCGAGATACAGACAGGGAGATCATTTACCAATTACCATCATGGGCAAAACAGGCTCGACTTGGGGAAAGTAATTTATTACCAATCAAATCAGAGTAGGATAATGAGAAATAAGAACAAATCTAAAAACACCTTCCCCCCACCCCTCCCTTCTTCCTGGGCTCAACTTCACTCCTGATTTCTCTACCTCCTCCTTGCGAGCGGCGCAGGGGGACAGGGAATGGGGGGTTGTGGTCACTTCATAATGTGTTGTCTCTGCCGCTCCTTCCTCCTCATGTTCTTCCNCTCCTCACACTCTTCCCCTGCTCCAGTGTGGGGTCCCTCGCACGGGAGACAGTCCTCCGTGAACTTCTCCAACGTGTGTCCTTCCCATGGGCTGCAGTTCTTCATGAACTGCTCCAGCATGGGTCCTTTCCACGGGGTGCAGTCCTTCAGGAACGGACTGCTCCAGCGTGGGTCCCCCGTGGAACCACAGGTCCTGCCATAAGACCTGCTCCAGTGTGGGCTCCTCTCCACGGGGCCGCTGTTCCTGCCAGGAGCCTGCTCCAGCGCAGGCTCTCCACGGGGTCATAGCCTCCTTCAGGGCACATCCACCTGCTCTGGCATGGGGTCCTCCATGGGCTGCAGGGTGGATATCTGCTCCACCATGGACCTCCATGGGCTGCAGGGGACAACCTGCATCATCACGGTCTTCACCACAGGCTGCAGGGGAATCTGTGCCTGGAGCACTTCCTCCCCCTCCTTCTTCACTGACCTTGGTGTCTGCATAGTTGTTCCTCTCACATATTCTCACTCCTCTCTCCCAGCTGCTGTTGCGCAGGGGTTTTTTCCCCCTTCCTAAATATGTTATCACAGAGGTGCTACCACCGTTGCTGATTGGCTCAGCTTTGGCCAGCGGTGGGTCCGTTTTGGAGCCGGCTGGGCCTGGCTCTATCGGACATGGAGGCAGCTTCTGGCATCTTTTCACAGAAGCCACCCCTGTAGCCCCCCCTGCAGCCCCCCCTGCTACCAAAACCTTGCCACACAAAACCAATACAGGGGACATGCAGGGAGAAGGGGGAGCAGGGAAGAAGAAAGAGGTGGGTAGACAGAAAAGGGTATAAAACAGGCTGGTTGTGTATAAAATGGCACTGGTCAGTACAATTGTCTGGCTGAGCCCTGTGCCTGATCACCGCAGTCTGTCCTATCTTCTTATTAAATCTTTTCTTAACTATCTCTCTGCTTAATCTATGTGTATGTGTGCTGCAAGGACTAAGTGCCAGCTACTGGGGGGACCGGTGTGAGAGGATTTGGTGCCAGCTACTGGAGTCAGACTGGGGGTGTAGGCACCCCTGGCCTGTGGTGTCAGCTACTGGAGGGAGTAGGGGGTCTCAGTGCCAGCTACTGGAGCAGGTGAGGGTCTCATCTGCCAGCCATGGGGTGGGAACGGTGTGTGTCCCAAAAACCAGCTACTGGGAGTGACTGAGGCGAGTGAGGCTGGTGCGGGACTGAGGATCACAGCCTGTGTGCCTGGTGCTGGCTGCTGGGGAGGGGCCGAGTATCTGTATCGTCCCCAAACTTGGTGTTTGCGGGGTGTGCATGTGTATTCACTAGCAAACTTCAAGCTGGACTAGCTGGCGAGTGGGGGAGTCTTGGGTCCAGGCCAGGGTATCAGGTGGATGGGGGGTCTGTGCTGGTACGCCCAGGGGGACTTGCGAATATGGAGTACATGAGGGACGGGTGTGTGAGTGTGTGCGTGCGTGCTTGCTAGTGACTATCAAGCTGGACTAGCCGTCGAGTAGGGGACCTGTGAAGCAGGTAAGAAGGCCTGGGATCCGGGCAGGGGTACTGGGCGGATGGAGGGACTGTGCCAGTACTTGAGGGATCTGTGAATATGTGTGTGCTTGTGAGCCTAGAGAGTGTTGTGTGTGTGCCTTCACTAGTGACCTTCTGTCTCTGACAGTCTGACAGAGCTGTCTATGTTGTGATGAAAGTGTTAACTGCTGAGCCTAGACTGCCAGATAAGAATTCTGAGAACAGACATGAGCAGGATGCCCTAACCTGTGCAGGATGCACATTAACCTGTATTTGGCAAGCGGAAGGGAACATCTGGACCTCCGAAGGTCGTGTTTTAACAACCAGACTGCACAGGCAGCACAACACTGGATGCCTGAGAATGCTTCAAAGGAACTGAACATGATTGGAGAGGACTAAAGTGTGTCTGTGTGCTATTGGATGATTATGCTTAGCATTTTATTTCAAGCTGTATATAAATTCTTGAAAAACCCCTATGGATACCTTCCTTCCCTTATGGAGAGGGGGTCTCATGATCATGAAATAAACCTTTTGTAATTCTACCTTCTCGATCCTTCCTTCCTTTCCTTTCCTTCTCGATCGATGAATGTCCCACATCACTTTTGCGACAATGTTTATGTTTTATGTCCTGTATGTAAGTACTGTTGAAGGCAGTGCCTTGTCTGTAGCAGTCTGTGTAACTATTGGAGTAGCCATAAAGGCAACCTGGTTATAATGTGAAAAATACTGACAGAATATGTCTGCTAAAATACTGACAGAGGAAAATGTCTGCCAGCCTGGGAACTGCTAGTCTCAGAACCTGGCCTGGGAACCCAGAGCATCCTTGAAGCACAGCTGGGTACCTGAGAACCTGAGACATCCTGAGATACCCTTGATAAGTGCAAAACCCAAGGAACTGCGACAACAAACTTATTGTCTGGAAAGGTGAAAAATCGTCTGAAAAGGTGGAAAACAGTTTGGGAAAGCAGGAATCATCAACAGCTATTGCCTATTTGAGCTGAAAGAACAGAAAACCAGTCTGTTCTGGAAAAATAAAAATTGATCTGAGAGAATAGAAAATATCATCATCAAACAGGAGGAGCTGGAAGCCACTGTAAAGCTGGAAAGCTATGATCTGATCGCTATCACTGAAACTTGGTGGGATGAATCGCATGAATGGGGCGCTGCAATTGATGGCTATAAACTGTTCGAGAGGGACAGGCAAGGAAGGAAAGAAAGGTGGGGGGGGTTGCCCTCTACATAAAAAAAAGGATTGATTGCACAGAGCTGTCTCTGAAAAACAACAACGAACAGGTTGAAAGAATATGGGTGAAAATTAGAGATCAAGCCAACAAAGGAAACCTCATGGTTGGTGTTTACTACAGGCCGCCTGATCAAGGGGAGAATATTGATGAAGCGTTCTTACTTCAACTACAGGAAGCATCATGCTTGCAGGTGCTGATCCTGCTAGGGGACTTCAACCACTATGACATCTGCTGGAAAAGTGGCACAGCAAGCCACAAGCAGTCTAGGAGACTCTTGGAGTGCACTGAGGATAACTTCCTAATCCAGGCGATAAAAAGCCTGACCAGAGGAGATGCGTTACTGGACCTGTTGCTCACCAACACAGAGGAACTTATCGAAGAGGTCAATATTGGTGGCAGCCTGGGCTGCAGTGATCATGCCCTGGTGGGATTCATGATCTTGAGGGATATAGGCCAGGCAAAAAGTATAGTCAAGACCCTAAACCTTATAAAAGTGAACTTTCGTTTGTTTAAAGAACTAGTGTATGGGACCCCCTCGGAAACTACCCTCAGGGATAAAGGAGCTGAACAGAGCAGGCAGCTCTTTAAGGGCATTATTCTTAGAACACAAGAACTCTCGATTCCCATGTGTAAGAAATCAGGCAAGGAAGGCAGGAGACCAGCATGGCTGAGTAAGGACCGCCTGGTCAAACTACAGTGAAAGAAGGAAATGTACAGGCAGTAGAATCAGGGACACGTATCCTGGAAAGAATATAGGGACGCTGCCCAGATGTGTAGGGATGGGATCAGGAAAGCTAAGGCACAGTTGGAGCTGAATTCGGCAAGGGATGTGAAGAATAATAAAAAGGGCTTCTACAGGCATGTTGGCCAGAAAAGGAAGACAAAAGAAAATGTATCCCCCACCCTGATAAATGAGATAGGGGATCTGGTGACAACTGACATGGAGAAGGCTGAGGTACTCAACAACTTTTTTGCCTCAGTTTTCACTGGCAATTGCTCTTCACAAATCTCTCAAGTCCCTGAACCTCAAGGCAGGGACTGGGGGAATGAAGTCCCTCCCACCACAGGAGAAGATCAAGTTCGAGACCACCTGAGGAACCTGAACATGGGTACTTCGCTCTCATGAGACCCAACCTGGAGTACTGCATCCAGCTCTGGAGCCCTCAGCACAGGAACGACATGGACCTGTTGGAGCGGGTCCAGAGGAGGGCCACGAAAATGGTCAGAGGGCTGGAACATCTCTCCTATGAAGAAAGGCTGAGAGAGTTGGGCTTGTTCCAGCCTGGAGAAGAGAAGGCTCTGGGGAGACCTTATTGCAGCCTTTCAATACTTAAAGTGGGCTTATAAGAAAGACGGAGAAAGACTTTTTACCAAGGCCTGTAGTGACAGGACAGGGGGCAAGGGTTTTAAACTGAGAGAGGGTAGGTTTAGATTGGTCATAAGGAAGAATTTTTTTTATGATGAGGGTGGTGGGACACTGGAACAGGTTGCCCAGAGAAGTTGTGGATGCCCCATAATTGGAAGTGTTCAAAGTTAGGTTGGACAGGGCTTTGATCAACCTGATCTAGTGAAAGATGTCCCTGCCCATGGCAGGGGGGTTGGACTAGATGACCTTTAAAGGTCCCTTCCAAGCTAAAGCGTTCTATGATTCTATGATTCTATGACCTCAAAAGTGAGCCCAAAGGGGTACCAATAGGATAACAGACGGAGTCTCACTTCAAAGCCAGGCCTCCCCAGTGAGAGTCCATCTCAAAGAAAGCTCCTGTGGAGAATTCAACCTATTTAGGAAAGGAAGAGTACATGCAGCACGGGTAGTTCTCAGAGAGAGAGACTCCATTTTGGATTAAAATCAAGTCCTTTTTATATCATAGAGACATAAGAGGGCGTAGGACACCAGCACTTCGAGCAGCAAATAGATGCTGTTAATTTCGATTTTTCACCTGGAACAGACAATTATAATGTTTTCTGTTCTTTTAGACCAATTTTTATTTTTCCAGACTGTTTCCACTTTTTCAGACGATATACGTACCAAACAGCAACAGATATGAAGTCTTGGCAGTGGACAAAACCAATGAGCAAGAGTCACAGGGAGAAACTGCACCAGCAGAACATACTAAATACCACAAAAGGAAGCAGCAAGTGCTAGTAGTGGGTGACTCTGCTGAGAGGCACTGAGGCACCCATCTGCTGGCCTGATATACAGTCAAGGGAAGTTTGCTGCTTGCCAGGAGCCAAGATCTGGGATGTCCCAGAGAGACTGCCACAACTGGTTAAAAGCAGAGGCTACTATCCCCTACTTCTTTTCCATGTGGGCACCAATGACATGGTAAAGCATAGCCTGGGCAAGATCAAGCAGGACTTCAGAGCCCTGGGGGCCCAAGTGATCTTCTCCTCTGTCTTGCCAGTCAGGGATAGAGGTGCAAGCAGAAGTCAATGCATCATGCAGATCAATACCTGTGTGACGGATGCACTCCTCCTGTTTGAACTAACTGAACT
>VYZW01011827.1:5178-21855 GCA_013401315.1 Balaeniceps rex
GCAAGGAATTATGTAAACAAAAATTCATAAATGGATACTGATATAAGAGCTTTAAAATCTCAATGATTTTAAAGAAATTTAATATCCCTTTTGTTCAACAGACTGACAGTCTTGTGTGTTTACAAGAACTTGCCAGATACAGGGAATAGCTTCAACAGACATATAATTTACCATTGCTTCAAATTTGCACAGTGTTCTGGTGAATCTCAAAATGCTGACACAACTGCGTTTTAAAAATACACATATTCAGCAGGTAGAAAACATTCTCATAAAACCAGCTACAGGAATAGCCTGATGTTTGTAGTCTCTGTAAGATTGCAGAAGCTACAAGCTCTTCTAAGACAAATAAAACTACTATGATTAATTTGTTATGGGCTGTCATAGAATGACATGACATGTAAATGAAAACAAAGTTGCTAAGCATTTTCATATTTCTCTTTCAAAACAAACAGGCACAGAAAAACTGCAAATAAGAAGAAACACATTTCAAGTTAATTTCAGGTGCTAGAGTAACAAAATATTATTTTCTCTCCCCTGATGACAGCACAAATATTACAAACATTAAAGAGCTAATATTGATAGAAGTATTAGCAAAGATTTTGTCACACAAAAGAGAGCTGGTCTACATTGCTACTTGGTATCCTCAGTAACAATGCCAATATTTTTGAAGTAGTTCATCATGCCATAGGTGAATATGGTGGCTTTGGCATTATATCTGACTTTCTAGAAGAGAAATCAAGTTCTGTGATATGGCTTTGTTGGGCTATTAAGGCATAAATGAAATAAAGCCCAAGCAGTACATTACATTTTTAAGCAGGAAGCCCTTCCCAGTGAACCTTTAAAAGTTAACAAATGTTACGAAATGGCCATGAAATCTCTTACTGTCATCAAAAAAACATCAAAAACCCAGGATGTGCTCATCACAGTTTTGTTACATTTTTTTCCAGGGTTGAATACTGCATCCAAAAAATTGTTACTGCATGCAGAAGACTGATGGTTGAGCTGTAAAAAATGTCTTAAGCGGACTTCTTAGGAAATAGTTTATTAGATTTCTGATGGATTTAAATTGCCTGCTGCTCATCTAGGAGAGGAGTGGTGGGACTTCAAATACCTATGCCTTTTTCTTACAAACTTACCAAGTATATTAGTGAACTGAAACTGCAGAAATGTGATCAAAACCAACATATCTCAACACCTGTTAGTTATGTTGCCTGGTTTTGTAGAAAGCTGAAGCTTCAAAATCAAGTTATGATTTTGAAGAATGACTTCAACTTCTTCCCACTTGCAAAGTCTGCTCTGAAGAGTATGATGAAGTGGACCTGAGCTCTTTGTCTAGCACTGGAGAACTGACTTCCAAGATCTTTTCCCAAGACTTCAAAAACACGCCCTTAGCCGACTCTTTTCAACAAACCTCTTGAACATGAAATGAACTTCAACAGATCAGTTGCCAATTAGAAGTTGGTGGCTTAGAGGGTGAGCCATTTCTTAGAGCTCACAAAGTCTTGGTTTTTTGAAAAATCTTCTCAACATTGTCATAATCTTGTAGCATGGATGTTGTCACACCATACTGACTTCTCTGTTTTTACCTGGGGCTATGACCAGTCACACGGAACCCCTGAGTGAAAACTGTATTTAAAAAATATTATAAGTATCTGAAATATTTTACTTAGTAAAGTAACTTTTTCCCCTCTCTGAAATTCCTGTAGCATTGATACAATATAATATTTGTATTCCTTGTTTGGCTATTTACACTAGGCTTGGCCACAGGGTTATTTTTAGGCATAGGCAAAGTACCCTGCAGCTGCGGGAAGGCTTTGGAGGTGCAAAATGACAGTGTTATGCAGCCCAGAAACACTGATGGAGTTAGACCACTCAGATCAAGAACAAACCTTCTACTGACACAATGTGTTTTGTACTGACCCCCCAAACTGGATTTCACATGACTCACTCTTCCCTTCTCTGCTCCTCCATGCTCTCACACTTACATTTAACAGAGGTGACGTGGAAAACTGTGTGTGCAGAGACTGATCCTACTGTAGCCACTGACTCCTCTGCCAGCAGACAGATATTCAGGTTGCTGACAATAACAATTTTATTTGTTTAAAGAACCTTCTCCTCTCTCAATTTGCATAACACACAATGAAAAAGGACATTTTTTTCTTTAAATAGTTTCAAAATTAGAAAGTACAGATGTATGCAAAAGTGTTTCACCTTTTTACAAGTGCAACCATTCAAATCTTGTCTCTAGTATCATCAGAGACATTATTACTAATATTAAATAACCAACTGAACTACTGAACAATTAATAAAAGCAAAAGCTTGTTAATCTGTTTTCTAAGGTGTGGTAAGTAAGTTGGCAAAACTATAATAATACTGTAGGAAAGTTGTCCATCCATATCAGCCTCCCAGAACAAAAACACACCATGAAAGAAACATTAATTTGTTTTCCCCTCCTCAGACATCTGATTATGATACTACAGCAAAGAGCATCTAGTGGCCTGAGAAAAGTAAACAAGACCTGGATTTTAGTCAGGCATCACATCCTGAAATAAAAGGTTTGGATACAAAAAAAATTCCTGAAGCATATATTGTAAAGCAATACATTAGAAAAACCCTACAGAGCAGCTAGCTATTGATGCAAAAACTAGACAAACTACTCAATGTGTTATTCAAATAAGAAACTGTTTATGAAGACAGCAATAGAAGGCTACTTAACGGTGGTAACCACTTATTCTGACACTGCCAAATAGTAAATAAGTCAATGCAGAGAATCTTATACATAGTCCACACAACATAAAATCAAGTTGAATTTCAGCATAAGATCATGTCATGAAGTTGAATCTAAGGACAGAGCAATTAATGATCCTAAAAAGACTAAGCAACTCCTTTACCCTGTCATAAAACTCCAAGCAGTCTAATAAAGAGATTTTTACTGCTAAGGAAACATGACTTTTTTCTGAGTACAGTACAATGTTTCCTTAGTCCCTGAAATGCTTCCAGGTGACATTAGGAAACATCACTATGACCTTGAGAATGTTTTGGCGGATGAACTATCATCAAACATTTTTGATGAAAGAAATGTCCTAGGGAGACAATGACCAAGAAAAGACAAGTATTCACAAGAGCAAAACATAAATCAAAACGAGCCATGGGATATTCTTTTCTAGCTACAGTTTGTCCAGGAATTTCCAAAGGAATGCTTCAGCATCATAGCTGCTTTATAGCTAGTGGAGAGTAGACCACTGTTCAGTTATTCTTATAATGGCACACCACCTCCCCCTGCTGGTATTCCTGCTTCCTCTGAACGCAGCTTCAGCTGCAGACATCTCACAAGTCACTTGTACCCAGCAGTCTTCATGGTCATCATGCCAGGTTATTAATCACAATCACATGAAAGCTGTTGCAAGTCAAGTTTTAACATAAATATCCACTAGTATTATAAAGCTTAGCAAGCCGTATTACAACATCCCACCTGTAAGCAAACAGAGGTTTTGGCTGGCTGAGGTACAGGCTGCAGGGGTTGGGTTGTCCCGAAATGAGTTTTAGATTTTTCCCCTCACTCCATTTTGCCAGCAGAAGGATCACAAAGCAAACCCACAGTGTTGCTCATCTCCTCGCCTGAGGTATGGGAGACCCTGGCTACAGCGCTCTGTTATTTGGGTAATGGAGAAGGACTTACATAAATACAATCATCTGAAAAATCAGCCCCCTTTGCCTCCAGAGCTTCAGGAACCAGTGAAGCTCCTGCATTGCTACCTGCCCTGCCCCCCAAATGAACCAGGAGTCCCATCACAGCAGGATCACTGGGGAAGCAATGGCCTCCTTTCCCATGCTGCCCAGCGTTTCCCACGGTACTGCATCTGGGCTGCCTTGAGATAACATATCCCTCCATTTTCTCTCAGGAGACAGCCCAAAAGGTGCCTTCTTAGCATCCTCCTCTTCCCCAGCCACTGTGTGGCACTCACCTACTATCTGGATGCTGTGCAGAGCCAGTGCTGCTCCCTCTTTGCAAAGTACCAAGTGATTCTCTCTTTCTCCTTTTCCCATGAGGTGATCCCATCCCCTCAGCTGGCTCATGTCCTGGCCCCTGACTTTAGCTCATAGCTTTGGCTGAAAATTTGATAAACCCCTCGGGCTTCAGCTGAATGGCCTTCTCCCCTCCACCACAGGGGACCCCAGGAGAAAGAAGTCCCAATGGCAGGGAAGGAAAGATTTATGCAGAAGTGTCCTCCTCACCATGATAGTCACTGGGGCTGCAAGGGCAAACTGCACACTTTCTAGTCAGAGTCAGGAAAGAAAGGGAGCAAAAAAAGCAAGTCAAGCAACTACTTACCAGGAAGGGTATTTTGAGCTCTGGTGCCTTGTAGGGTATTTTCTGAGGGACAGCTAGAACCCTTTGGGGTCGTCACAAGGGAGTTCAGGGAAGTAAGGGGATATCTGGATGTTGCAAATACCATTTTTTACATGGCTTTGGTTTAGCAGCAATTTAAGATTTATTAATATTTTTGAGATAGATCACAAAATTAGGTTGTATAATTCTTAACAGCATTTAAGCATCAGCCAATTTAACAGAGCAATTCAGTGGAATTTGTTACAATCAAAATAGTGACTTAGTTAAAGATTCAAGAATGGCAAGGGTCACCTGAAACTTACAGCAGGGTTGCACACACAGATGGGGTTTAAATCAAATCACACACACAGGCAGACAGGGCAACAAACAGCTCTAAATCAAATCGCACACACACAGACAGACAGACAAACAGTTCTGAATTAAATTGCACACACACACACACACACACACACAGAGGTTAACCTGTGATTAAAATTTCCCCTTTTGTGAGTTTCATGAATTACTCACTTTTATGTGCCAGTCAAAAGGAACGGCTGGTTGGTGAACCTCGCCAAATCAGGTCTTTGAGTCCTCGTGAAATCGTGGACGGACGATCCTTCAAACCTCGCGAAATCCACCCTGAGAGGTGTCCCAGCTCAGGGGTAGATACTGGGTCACACAGCCCGCTGCAGTCCTGGAGAGCTCAAAAGGTCTCCCTTTTGGATCGCTATTTATAGGATCTCGAGATGATTGGCTTTCGTCAGTATTTTACATTCTGGCCACAATTTGTGCTGAGCCGCTCTGGTATACAATTCAGGCAGCAGATGGCCCAGGTGTGGCCAGGGAGTGTCTGATGCCCAAGTTACTGCACTTATGACCAAGATAACAGTGCAATAGGGCTTATCCTGGGATCTCAGAGTGGCCCGGCGGGCTGCACCACCACACTAGAGACATGACAAGTGCATTTCTCTACAGCAATCAGAGCATAAGGGAGACAAAACTTTCTGGTCCAGTCAGATAAATTTGGTGGGCTGAGATTTGTGGTGCATTTCAAAAGCAAATGGCATAGCCACATGGCAACCACAGATAGACCCATGAGGACATTACAAGAGATACCAAACTTCTACAATTTTTCTCACTATAGTAGCCAAAAAGAGATGACAAGGCAGAGTTCACTAACAAACAGATTTTCATGTGGCATCTGCACTGCTTCTGCAACTTATTAATGAAAAAACGGCATGATGAAATAAATTGGTAGAAGTGTTTATGCCTTTGGTTCAATGTCTCCTATGAGTGGATCACAGAACAGCTGCACAAGTATGTACCAAGTGCTTTCTCTGGATTTCAAGATCACACGTTCAGGAAGGCTCCTTTTCAAGCTTGTTGGGAGCTCAGCACAGCTTCTGTACACCTGTGAAACCCCAGATGAGTGTAACACTGTTGAAGATGCAGAGTTCTCTTCCACTAGAGATGCTTAGGTCCTCTGAAATAATTTTCAAGTTCCTGAATTTCTGGAAAGGGATGGGATTTGAGAGAAAATGGCCCCACATGATTTATGAGCAGCATGTTGCCCAGGCCTTCTCAAAGTCAGTACCCAGCAGCACTGACTGCATCTATGTCTAATTGATAACCAACTGATACTTTACAAATCTGTGTACATGAATCCTGATTTAGAGTCTGACAGGAATTGCCTTGACAAGAGAGGCGTACACTTCCAGCTGTCCCAAACACAGGCAATGTATTGCGCAGGACATTGGGGTCCTGTTTACAGTTTGTAGCTCAAGGGGAGAATAAGTGCTAAGTGAGTTGATGCTGATCCCACTATCTACAGGGGCTAGCTCAGGCAGAGCCATAATGGAAGCCATACGATGGATTACAGGACAGTGAAAATATTATTCAGACGGTCAACATAAACACAGGGAGATCACATACCAATTACCATCACAGGCAAAACAGACTAGACTTGGGGAAATTAATTTAATTTATTGCCAATTAAAATAGAGTTGGATAGTGAGAAATAAACACAAAACCAAAAACACCACCTTCCTCTTACACCCCTTTTTTCCCCAGGCTCAACTTCATTACCAACTCCTTTACCAAATGGCACAGGGGCACGGGGAATGGGAGGCTGCAGTCAGACTGTAACAGCTCTCTCTGCCACTCCTTCCTCCTCACACTCTTCCCCTGCTCCAGCGTGGGTCCTCTCCACAGGGTGCAGTCCTTCAGGACTGAATCTGCTCCAGCGTGGGTTCTCCACAGGCTGCAGTGTGGATACCTATTCCACCACGGTCCTCTCCACAGGAGAAAGGGAAATACCTCCTCCTGTGGTCCTCTCCAGGGACTGCAAGGAAATCTCTGCAGGGATGCCTGGAGTCCTTCCTCCCTCTCCTCCCGCTCTCCTCTCGGGGCTCGCAGGGCTGTTTCTCACAATTTTTCCCTCACCCCTCACTGCCAGACAGCGTTTTGCCCTTTCTTAGCTGCGCTTTTCCTGAGGCACCCGCCTGTGGCTGAGGGGCTCGGCTGTGCCCTGTTGTGGGTCTGGCACGGGGGTAGTGCCTGGCCTCTCCTCACAGAGGCCACCCCTGTGCCCCGCTGCTGCCAGCACCTTGCCACATACACCCAATATAAATGAGTAGCTAATGCTAGCAGCAACTGCAGTTGGGAAAAGTTGTCTCTGCATGTCACACTAACGCAGAAAAAAGTGCCTAGATCATGTATTGCCAAATCATTGCTTGAACACAATATGCGGATTATGATGATGTAAATAATCTTTTTAAAATGCAAAATACATGTGTGAAATTATTCTACAATGCCAGTGATGAGCACAGGTATACCTGTGAAAAACGCTGCCACTGCACAGCTTGCCATGACAAGCAGAAGGTGAGACACAGCAAGCACCAGAATCTACAGCACTGTTACGAAGTAGCTGACATACCACCCGTGACGGGGAGGTTAAATGTAGTGCTTCTGCTGCAAAGGACGTATCAACCACGTGCAAGTGACAAGAAACCTTAAGTTGTTAGAGGTCTGTTAGAGGATCTGTTAGATGCTATGCCATGTATTGGATAATGTTTGAAGATGCACTGTTTTTTAACAAACATCCTACATCTCTGCAGTTTCCTGCGTGCCCAAGACATACAACTCCAAGAAGGAGGATGACAGTTACACTGTTCATCCTTTCTCAGTGCATCTGTCACTTAAACTACTTAGAGTCAATACAGCACTATACATATGGAACTGGGGTTGGAAGAAGAATAACTTGACAGGTTATAATGAAAGCATTGTGAGAGTGGGTCTCCCATAGGCATATATGGCTCACAAGCTCTCCTTCCCTTGACTCCCATGCAGCACATTCTGGGTGGAAAAACTGTGCCATCTTGTGCCAGCTACACATCACAGTTTTCTTTAGGAAGTTTTTCACTGATGCAATCTGCAACAGACTATATCGAGCCAGTTCAGGCTTAAACCCCTTGAATCATCCTCCTGGATAAAAAAATGGGCTCTTTACAGGTGACAACCTGGAAGGCCTGTGCTTTCATGTGTCAGCCAAAAGCTGTATGCAAGATACTTAGCTTTGATTGGTGGAGTACTTTACCATGCAGGATAGCTGCTCAAAAGGCAACAGCCTCCCCCTCAGGCCAGAATCTGTTCCTAATCCTGTCTGCTTCCGGCTCTTACCTTGCCTCAGAGAGTTCTCAGCTTTCTGCTGGGTCTGATGCACAAACCAAACAAAAACCACCCTGCGAAGAGCTGGAAAAATTCCTGACCTGCACTGTGGCCTCAAGCCCCAGCAATACCGCACCAGTTTCCAATGCCAGGGGCCAATGCAGCAACTGTTCCTTGCTGCGTTCCCAGAATGCGGAACAGGGAGATCTCCGTTCCATGTTCAACCTCCCAGGCCCTTCACTCCAACTTGCTCTCTGACACCGACATCTTGTGACCAACTGTGCATATGACAACACTCCTGCTCTGATGGAGATGGGATTCTCATTTCAAGGGGATGCTCATTCCATGTTATATCCCCTTTTTTCTCCTGTGGGATCAGTGGATCTCTTCAAAGGCCAGATGGATCGGAGTCAGAGCTAAATGAAGACCAGAGACAAATCCACACAGGTGCTGAGGTGTAAACAGACAATGCAGAGAAATCTGAACTTCCATCAGCCTCACTAATCCTAAACACAATCCCAAATGAAGCCAGTGCTTTCAGTGACTGTGCAGCACCATTAGCACAACCGCTCCTCCACACGGGTCCCTCACCAGCACCTTTGCTGAGAAGAACGCAGTTCCTCTCCCTCTCTGCTGCTTATTTAAGTAGCATCTTTCAATACTTGCCTCTCAAAGCGTTTTCTGCTCCCTGTTTGGGCAGCACCTATCAGGCAGGTCCTGCCCTAACCTAGGGTCCTTTGTGGCAGGTCACAGTAGAAACAACAGAGTTTTCTCTGGCTGCAAAGAAGTGTTTCAACTTTCCAGGCTGGACTCAGGCCAGGTAAAACCAACTAGGAAATTTTTTCCTGTCTACATGAAATTATTTCATCCTCCCTTACTTCTTCAGATGGAAAGATGTGCCCAAACACTGTGGGACCTCTGACCTTTGCAAAAGTTACAACATCCTCCGCAGTGTAATTACTATTTTTTTTCCAGTTTTCCAACATAAAACAACTAATTATTCTCATCTTGTTAGGCCAACCGTTATCAAGATACTACTATACAGTTCTGTACTTTCACAGTAGTGTTCTCTTAAACCTTAAACATATATCTGCTACAACTTTTTCTAATGAGATCCCCATATGCTAAAAAGCATTAGAGCCAGCAATGCACTGAACTTCACCAAGTTTAACTATCCCTTACAGGAGGCAGGACAAACATTCAGTCATCTGTACAAAAGGTGAAAAGCAATTTGTGAAAAAGTTAAGTAATTCTAGCAGTAGTCACCATGAAGGTTCTGTTACATCCATTCCATTACATCCAAGCTGTCAAAACATTGTAGCGTTGATACTGATAAACTGCTTTTGCACATTGAAAGCGCTAGAATGTGACCTTGCTGAAAGGTTCCAATGTTTATTCCATATTCATTTACCATTAAACTCCCTCAAAGTGATCTATATGTATATATTTCAGCTGAAAAAAAAATGTTATAAACTACAGTTTAGATATAAATTACACTTACAGAGTTGTATTGGATTCGTGGCCATCCAAATTTAGAAGCCTTGTAACTTCACAGACACCTGAAGTAATCTCTTCTGATCCATTACCCACTGCTTCTTATGATATAGAACTCTGAAGAAAAATAATGTAAGGGACAGCATTTAGGCCACTTATCTCAATGAGTACATATTTTCACACATGTTCTCTGCTATTCTTGACACCAACTAACAAATCACTGAAATGCCACATCTATACCAGTAAATTAGACATGTCTGGGATATTCCTAGGCACTCAGGCCAACCAATATCGAAGTGCTTGCGTCTATACTAATAAGTTCTCTCATTCTCCAAGCAGGCTGGCTGCACACAAACTGCTCCCAGGAACATGCCAGCTCCAGAACAATGCCCAGAAGTCCTTGAAAGTGCTCTACTTGGCACAGGCCAGCATTGTGCCAGGGAGCATATAACAGTTTACTAGAGTAGGTAATCACATTCCCTTGCCTGGGAGCTGTTTAACTTAACACCACAAATGTTACCAAATTCTACTAGCAGGGAGTGTCCAAATACACTTGATACACTTGAGGGAAGGGATGCCATCCACAGGGACCTTGACAGGCTGGAAGAGTGGGCCCATGTGAACCTCATGAAGTTCAATAAGGCCAGATGCAAGGTCCTGCCCCCAGGTCTGGGCAATCCCTAACACCACTACAGACTGGGGGATGAATGGATTGAGAGCAGCTCTGGGGGGGTATTGGTGGATGAAAAATTGGGCATGAGCAAGCAAGGTGTGCCTGCAGCCCAGAAAGCCAATCGTCTCCCAAGCTGCATAAAAATGTGGCCAACAGGTCAAGGGAGGTGATTCTCACCCTCTATTCCACTCTCGTGAGACCCCACCTGGAGCAATGCATCCAGCTCTGGGGTCCCCAGCACAAGACAGACACGGACCTGTTAGAGCAGGTCCAGAGGAGGGCCACGAAAATGGTCAGAGGGCTGAAACACCTCTCCTGTGAAGAAACGCTGAGGGGTTGGGGTTGTTCAGCCTGCAGACGAGAAGGCTTCAGGGAGACCTTATTGAGGCCTTTCAACATATGAAGGAGGCTTAGAAGAAAGATGGAGAAAGACTTTTTACCAAGGCCTGTAGTGACAGGACAGGGGGCAATGGTTTTAAACTGAAAGAGGGTAGATTTAGATTGGACATAAGGAAGAAATTTTTTATGATAAAGGTGGTGAGACACTGGACCAGGTTGCCCAGAGAAGTTGTGGATGCCCCATCCCTGGAAGTGTTTAAGGTCAGGCTGGACGGGGCTTTGAGCAACCTGATCTAGTGAATGATGTCCTGCCCATATGGCAGGGGGGATGGACCAGATGATCTTTAAAGGTCCCTTCCAGCCCAAAACATGCTATGGTTCTATGATTCTACACGTTAGACACTGCAATCCATACTGGGTCAAGTCAGCTACAAGAATTTTATTAACAGTTGTCATTTTAAATTTTCAAATGTTTTCGAAGCCCTAGATCAAATTTTTTAATGACATCAGTACAATAACTGAAGGTAGACAGTTTACATATGCTAATTTTAGCAGTATTTATCATAGAATCATAGAATCTTAGAATCATTTAGGTTGGAAAAGACCTTTAAGATCATTGAGTTCAACCATTAACCTATTACTGCCAAGTCCACCACTAAACCATGTCCCTAAGCACCACGTCCACGCGTCTTTTAAACACCTCCAGGGATGGAGACTCAACCACTTCCCTGGGCGGCATGTTCCAATGCTTGACAACCTGTTTGGTGAAGAAATTTTTCCTAATATCCAATCTAAACCTCCCCTGGTGCAACTTAAGGCCATTGCCTCTTGTCCCATCGCTTGTTACTTAGCAGAAGAGACCGACACCCACCTCACCACAACCTCCTTTCAGGTAGTTGTAGAGAGCGATAAGGTCTCCCCTCAGCCTCCTCTTCTCTAGGCTAAACAACACCAGTTCCCTCAGCTGCTCCTCATAAGACTTGTGCTCTAGACCCTTCACCAGCTTTGTTGCTCTTTGGACATGCTCCAGCACCCAAATGTCTTTCTTGTCGTGAGGAGCCTCACCAGTGCCGAGTACAGGGGGACAATCACTTCCCTACTCCTGCTGACCACACTATTTCTGATACAAGCCAGGATGCTGTTGGCCTTCTTGGCCACCTGGGCACACTGCTGGCTCATGTTCAGCTGGCTGTCAACCAGCACCCCCAGGTCCTTTTCCGTTGGGCAGCTTTCCAGCCACTCATCCCCAAGACCGTAGCTTTGCATGGAGTTGTTGTGCAGGACCCAGCACTTAGCCTCGTTGAATCTCATACAATTGACCTTGGTCCATCAATCCAGCCTGTCCGGATCCCTCTGTAGAGCCTTGCTACCCTCAAGCAGATTAATACTCCTACCCAGCTTAGTGTCATCTGCAAACTTACTTATTTGTATCATTTGCTTATGAAATGAGGTCTGAATATTATCTCCCAATGTATTCATCTTCTAATTTAGAGGAGATGGTACACCATTCTTAAAAAGTTTCCGCTTCCAGATGAAATGACCCAGAATTTTATCACGACAGATGCTAAACTTAGGCTGATATGTTTGTAAAAGTTTCTTTGAACTGAGCACATCAAATGACAGTAAGTATGAACTCATTTAATATGGCACAGAGATCCAAGAACTAAGTAGCAAGTCCCTTAAAAAAAAAAAGCCAAAACCAAAACAAAACAAAATACCAAAGAGAGAAAAAAAAATTTCCTAAGAAAACCTGGAAAAAAGAAGTCATCCAGACAGACCCTCAAAATCATTGCAGCAAAACAAGACTCCAATATAGGAATCCATACTATTTATATTACTGTGACTTACCATATTTCATTAACTTGCAATAATTTAGTAGTATTGAAGTGGAACATTTTCACATCAAACTTTTTATCATGTTTCTACAATGATGACTGAAAATTATTGAAAGGTATTTTGAAGTAAGCATGATAATACATGAATCAACCGCTGATCAAAAAAACCGACGAGTTCTACAAACGTTTTCTCTTGCTCTCTAAGTTGTTTCTAGATTTAGATGAAATGCAAAACAGATGGATATTTTAAGCATTGTTCTGAGAGTCACTGAAGTGATCTACATGAAGATTATGTGCAAGGCAACTTACCATCATTTGCTGTGAAAGTTTAGCTATTATGCAAAAAAGATAACTGAGGTTCACAAGAAAACTACCAGAAAAATTATTCAAAACACCTGTGTGACACTGTGCCAGTTTAAAACTGGCAGATCACATAAAAGACAGGTTTTGCAACTGAACGGGTTTTTTTAGAAAACAAGTTTTGAGAGCATTCCCCCAAAACTATTCAGAACTGTGCACGCGCCACAATGTCAAGTGTGTATTAGCAGTGTTTCAGCCATATTTTAGATTGCCAGTGGGTGGCATCAAGAGTGCCATCAGCTCATGCCGTATGGAACAAATACTCTATTAAAAAAAAATCACAGAAAGACAAAGTCGTCTGTCACACAGTCCTACTGAAAATGCTGTGCATCATGGTCCAACACCTTAGTTAAATGGCATGGTGCTGTGGCTGCACACATCCTATTAAAATGAATTTCCAATCCTTTAAGCACCACCAGCAACTTACTATAGCACCCAGACACAAAATTCATATTTAAAAATAGTAAATTAATTTGTTGCACCTCTATTCAGACAATATCAGTCAGCATCTAGTCAGTATCACTAGATGTGATATCAAGGATTACAATAAATTAAAGCAGCTACCACATATGTGAGACCATTATAATTGCTCAGTATCCTTACAGGTAGCCACTCAGTATCATCAGGCTGTGAAAGGCCAAGAAGGTTCAAATCTACTTTTGAGACTGTAATATAATTTAATAGCAGAAGTTAAACCAATGTAGCTTATTCTGGCCTATCTTGCAATTTTCATTATTTTTGTGAAAGAACACTGGCTTTTTCTTCTTTGACATTTACTGCTAAGACATTTACTCTTCTAAGATCAACAACTGTACCCCACAAAATTTGCAGAATGATGTACAGAAGATGACTATCGTCTAGGCCATCTTTTGAAGGAGAAAATTAAGAGTATGGTACAAAGAGATATTTCCCCAGTCCACCACTTAATGGTGCTGGAAACCACAGGTGCAACCTGTGAAGACTTACACACTGACAACTTAAAACAACAGGAAATACACTTACTGAATGTTCCTGAGGAAAAGCGTATTTAAGGAGTATGATCGTCCGCTTGTTCCCAAGGATGCAAGTCTGTCAATGGTGATGCTAACAGCTTATAAGGATATGAAAACACAGTACATGCAAAACGTAATCCATTTTCCAATAACCAAAGCGTGCCAACAGCTGGATTTTTCTGCAGCATAGCAGATGTTATCAGATAGAAATGCCTTTTACCCAGAAACAGTTCCATAGATGCTCTGTGAGGTCTCATACTTTCAGTGCTCGTTTGCCACCTAGTATGTATAAGGGCAGAAGTGACTTGTAAGTATGGCCAGTTTCTCACATCAGACATGCTTCAAGGAACCAGTGCCATTCACTTTTCCACGCATCCAACCTACAGATGACCCTATACTTAGTTATCTGTTCTAGGCTCTGTTCCACCTACGTTCTGCCTAGAAACCCTCCTGGTAAAGAGGAGAGGTTTCCTGTTACTAACTCATGTAAAGAATGAGTACTCGGAAAAAGGCAGCAGTGTTCTTACCAGTAGTATTTAGTTCAGAGGATTTTCAGCTTCATATGAGCATCCCCACAGGTAAGCAAGCCTTTGGAGAGCAGGAAGGAATCTCTTGGAAAAACTGCACAGCTAGCACACTCTTTCCAGTGCCCAGTGTATTCCACAATTGCATTGAGCTCACACACCCCAGCTGGCCTATGATGAATTACATTTCTATTTGGTGCGCTACTTATGACTCACTGTGCTATCCTGTGTTACCCCAAACTAGGAAGACAGGCACAGCCCCGTTGGTTTGAAGACAGACCAGACTACGGTCCTTTGCCAAGGCCCTGTTTGTCTAGTGGGACGTGCCTAAGATCTGGGCTACCAATCCTGTAACTACCCACACAATGAACCTACAATTCAGCAAATCTCTCAGTTAGATGATCAGGCTGTCCTTGGCTGAACAGGGATTACAGGGGTTCTGTCATTGCAGGCTTTCCTCCTGCAGTTCAAACAATAATAATAAAAAACCCTGTATTTGTACTATTTGCACTTCCTTTTCACTGCCTAGCTGGATGTTGGTGCTCGACACCTTTGCCTGCCTAGCAAATCTACTGATCTCATTTTTCAGCTTGGTTAACTTGTACAGACATAGAACACAATAACCATAAAACTTAGCCACCACAAAAAGTATTTAATCCTGTATTTCACATTCTATCAAACAAAAGCAATACTCACATAACTTCGCCATTTTACATGCCTATTTTTTTTGCAAGCTTTTTTAACCTGTTTTCCAATGGCCTAGACAATGTCAGTCATGAAGTACTGGGCCTGACACAACTCCTCTACTTTGACAGGTCAGTGTCAGGTGGATAATCTCCAACATAAATCAGAATAAAATGGATTGCAATAGCCACTATTTCTCTTATAAACTCTGATGACAAAGGCAGTAAATATTTCACACACCAACGCAATATTCAAATCAAGGGTTGTGTTAACCAAACAGTGAACAGACTCTAAATAAAAACCTTCCACACTCTTAATTTTTCTCGTTCAGAACACTGATGTCCAATCTGATTATATGCTATCATCAAATTACTGAATCAATGTTAATCAAACTAATCATCAAAACAAGTTCTGGTTTTTTTATACTGATAACAAAACCAGACAGGATCAGGATCAAGATCTTGACAGGATCAAGACAGCTTTAACCTGGTTCAGATCAGGTCTTAGTTGATTGTAGTGGTATGCAGATAAATTGCAAAATTGCTACTGTATCAGCCACTGTATTTTCAAAATAATTTTTATTTGGCATCTGAGTTGAGGGAAGGCACTGACTCCCATTCTATAATTTAGCAATGTAGGAAAAGGCAGGTTTTTAATGCCTTTTTCCAACCTATTTGCTACAGACCACTGTCAAATGCCAAATGGCAACCTAGATGCATCAATAGTCTTTCAGAGCATCACAATGTCTTCTCAGTCCCCTAAAATCGTGGGGTTTGTATTTTAAGCTTGCACTTCAAGGTCCTGAAGATACTTGCTTATCACAAGCTACTGCTACCACTTTAGAGTATGACTACTGTGCACTGAATTTAACAGTGCTTTACACTTACAAACAAGGGTCGTCAGAAGTTCTGTTAAAAACAAAATAATTGTTTCATGAACCTATGAACAGCTATGATTTGTCCAAGTATGTGGCCAAACTGGCATTTTGAGCACCAAAAGCCCAGTTTTTAGCACTGTCTTGTTAGATCTTAGATGTTCACCAGATAAGCATTTGAACGATCTTCGCTAGAAATTATGCTGTGTATCTCTCCAGTCACCATCAGCAAGCAAAAGAGAGAAACACAATTATTACCAAAAAAAAGAAGTGCCATAGCTATGTCGGGAAGGGGAAAGAGGAAGAATCAACCATCTCAAACCGCTTATGTTTGTGGGTTTGTTGATGAACAGGAGGCTGATGCCCTTGGAAAAACCTGACTCGGCAAATTACTGCTGTCTTATAACCTAGATAAATGACTCCAATTTCACCCCAGCTTTTTGGAAACGCAAGAAGTTATGCATGAGACATTCAGACAGGCGGCAGCGCACACCCTTACTCCGCCCAAGGCCTATAATACCCTTGCTTACAGTCGTTAATTACGGCGTTACAGATGGACTTGCTGCACCCGATCCCCCGAGCGCTACGGGAGCCCCGCGGGAGCCCCCAAAGCGCAACGGCTCTGTCAAACACTTCAGGTGAACAGCAGTAAGTTACTTAAACAGTAAGTACAACTTTGGGGCCTCCGCGACCGGGAGCCCCAACGGCGGCAGGCCGCGGCAACGGTGCCAAAGCCCCGCGCCAGGCCCCCTCGCCGGGCGCCTGACGGAAGGCGACCCCCCGGCTTTCCCCCGCCTCCAGCGGCGAACGGACGCCACGCCACGCCCCCTCGCGGAGGAAGCCCCGCCCCGCGTACGCGGCGTTTCCTCACAGGCTGCCGCCGCCCGCTGGCACCGCCCCTCCACC
>VYZW01011828.1:0-56455 GCA_013401315.1 Balaeniceps rex
GAAAAATTAACTCTCTCCCAGCTGAAACCAGGACAGAGACCTTGGAGAGAGAACAGAGGGGAACTCAGGGCCCGGCCCCAGGATCATACATGGCACAGCCAGGACCCCTGCACTGGCCCACCTGACCTTTCTCCAGGACTACATTGTCCTCCCCATGGGACAGGGAGGTCATGTCACTTGTTAACATTAAACATATCTGTAACCAAATGTGCATTGGTATCCAAGCCCATTTAGTCTCTGCACTGTCAATTTGGTATTAAATCACAAGAATCAATGTTGATGTCAGAAGTGGGATACCATTAGACTAATCAGATATCTGTAACACAGGGATGGATGAACTTCAGGATCTGCAAGCTGAGGTCGTGACAGAAGCTGTCTCTGGGCAAAGGGCTGTCTTGACAGAGGGGTGCATGTAGCTGCCTAATTCCCAAGATTGGGCAATGAGCTGGAGAGTTGCTCATGGCCTGATGGGTGTGTGAGATGGCAGGCCAGACAGATGGAGATGCTGCTCATTGATGAGCCAGAGAATGAAGGGTAGATCTCTCACTAGAGATTTACTCAGGACATTTAGGATTGTGAAGTATGTGCCATGATAAAGAAAATGCAGCAGAGGAAACTATTTACCACCTATTTCTGACACAGTTTTCATCTGCCTTTTGAGCTCATTTAGAAATCCTAGTCTACACTTTGGTGGTTCAAAATTATAATTGTTAATAAATGAATACAAAATTTTCCTCTCAGAACTGCTGTGAGTAGGTGACTGACATGAAAAGTAGCATTTCTGGAATCTTTACATAAGAAATTTTATTGTCCCCCAAATGAAATATATTTTCAGAGTTTCTAAGTATGTTTTAAAAAATATCTTTTGTCTGTGTATTTATGTATAAAGAATTGGTGAACCAAGTCTTTTCACTAAAATTTTGTGTTCAGTTTAAAGACAGTTTGGTTACTCTTAGTACAGTAAACTCATTTACATGTCTGTCAAAAATGTAAAGATGAAAAATATGAGATTTCTACAATTTTTTTTTATACTCTATAGTATAAAGCACGCATTTAAGTTCAAGAGGATATAATGGTAGAATTTTATTTAGACAAGAACAATTTGCCTTATGTGAGAGGAGCATATGTCCCTGTAACTCCAAGGTCAGTTGTTTTCTGACCTCAAAAGCCACAGTGTAATTTCTTGCTTAAGAGGAAACACTCTTGTATCCATTACCATACTTACGATGTGTATGGAAAATGGCAAACACCACTTTTTTTGACTAAGTAAACAGAATATTGAGGTATTCAAATCAAGATTTCTTTATAGAACTATATTTATTATAAAATTGTGGGACAGGATGAAAAAATTACTTTACACATCAATTCTAACCGTATGTTTCCTCTTGAGATTCACCCTATTCTAGACACCCCCCCAAAAAGTAAAGCCCAATCCCCCAAAAAACCTCAAAAGCCACCAACAAACACTTTCTCTGTGATATCCTTAGTTCTTCCTCACCATGAAAACAAAGAACCAGATTTCTATTCTTTTCACCTTCAAACTTCCCAAGGTTACCTTCGAACTAATCCAACCATCTAGCTGGGATTTGCAGGAAGTAGTTGCTTCCTACCATTCCTAGAAGTCTCTCTGAGAAAAAAGAAGTTACTCATTTCTGTGTTGTTAGCTTTCAGACCTGTTTCATGTTGTTCTGATGCTGAACCAGAGGCATAAAATATTTTGTTCATACACATGGTTACCAGCGCCACAACCCAGAATAACCACTTTTTCCAGATTTGCTACTAAAGGGCAAAAGTGGAAGCAAGAAGATACTCTAATGCAAAAATTACCATCTTGTGATTGGATTCAAGCCATTTCTCAAAAGAATTACAGGAGAATTAAAGATTAATAGCATAGGGAGTCTACATTTTCTGTAAATTTACTTTGTTGAAGGTATAGATATTGCTTTGTTTCTTTATTGTCATGTAGAACTACTGGGTCATGAGAGGAAAAAACATGCTGTGCTTATCTTTTCTTTATCCCTTATGCACTTGAACATATCCCTCTTTGTAGTCATAAAACTGGTGGAATCATTCATAATTCTCAAAAACATAAGAAAATATTTGTAAGTCTACCATACATGATAAACTGCATATGACTTTCTTATCTCTTTCTTATACAGACTTTGATTTTGATACCACATAAGGATTTGTTAAAAAAGCCACACTTAATTTTACCCTATGGTAGATTTTTACTGTTCTCCAATAGATTGACATTTTGTCAAGGCTGACATAATATTTTACCTAAGCTGACAAATGCTTGATTTGGTTTCTGTTTCCTTATGAAAAATAAAGATATGAAGACTTTAAATTAAGATCAAAGAACTTTCTCATTTTCATTACTCACTGTAGTACTTAATAATCCCAAACAGTTTGACAGTTTTTATACAGAAATAGTGTTTTAGTACTTTAAAAATAATACATATTTTAAGAATATTAAAATAATACTTATTTATATCCTCTTAGAGAAACTATATCCCAGAGAACAATTTGGACAAACATATACTAAATTGCAAAGATTTCTTGAAATTCTGTTTTAATTAAAGCATCAAATAGAATCATATGTATTAAAAAATTGCTAGTAAGAACTTTGCTACAAATCCTTTTAATAGAAACAATTAGCTTTTATACTGTGCTGGTTTTGGCTGGGATAGAGTTAATTTTCTTCATAGTAGCTAGTATGAGGCTATGTTTTGGATTTGTGCTGAAAACAGTGTTGATAATAAAGGGATGTTTTAGTTACTGCTGAGCAGTTCTTACACAGAGTCAAGGCCTTTTCTGCTTCTCACCCCACCCCACCAGGGAGTAGGCTGGGGGTGCACAAGAATTTGGGAGGGGACACAGCTGGGACAGCTGACCCTAACTGACCAAAGGGATATTCCATGCCATATGACATCATGCTTAGCATATAAAGCTGAGGGAAGAATAAGGAAGTGGGGGGACATTTGGAGTGATGGCATTTTGTCTTCCCAAGTAACCACTACAAGTGATGGAGCCCTGCTTCTCTGGATATGGCTGAGCACCTGCTTGCTGATGGGAAGTAGTGAATTAATTCCTTATTTTGTTTTGCTTGTGCGTGCAGCACAATCCAGTGATGGATTGGCTATTCAAAGGATAAGGAATTGGCAGAATGGCTGCATCCAAAGAGTTACAGTCAACAGTGCTGCAGTTAATATGCTTGAGGGAAGGGATGCCATCCAGAGGGACCTTGACAGGCTTGAGGACTAAGCCCATTTGAACGTCATGAAGTTCAACAAGGCCAGGTGCAAGGCCCTGCACCTGGGTCGGGGCAATCCCCAGTACCAATAGAGACTGGGAGATGAATGGATTGAGAAAAGCCTTGCAGAGAAGGATTTGGGGATGCTGGTGGAAGAAAAATTAGACATGAGCCAGCAATGTGTGCTTGCAGCCCAGAAAGCCAACCACATCATGGGATGCATAAAAAGAAGCGTGACCAGCAGGTCGAGGGAGGTGATTCTGCCCCTCTACTCCGCTCTGGTGAGACCTCACCTGGAGTTCTGCATCCAACTCTGGAGCTCCCAGCACAAGAAGGACATTGACCTGTTGGAACGGGTCCAGAAGAAGGCCACAAATATGATCCGAGGGCTGGAGCACCTCTCCTATGAGGACAGGCTGAGATAATTGGGGTTGTTCAGCATGAAGAAGAGAAAGTTCCAGGGAGACCTTATTGTGACTTTCCAATACTTAAAGTGGGTTTATAAGAAAGATGGAGAGAGACTTTTTACCAAGCCCTGTAGTGACAGGACAGGGGGCAACAGTTTTAAATTGAAAGGGGGTAGGTTTAGATTGGATATAAGGAAGAAATTTTTCACAATGAGGGTGGTGAGGCACTGGAACAGGTTGCTCAGAGAAGTTGTGGATGCACCATCCCTGGAAGTGTTCAAGGCCAGGTTGGACAGGGCTTTGAGCAACCTGATCTAGTGAAAGATGTCCCTTCCCATGCCAGGGGGGTTGGACTAGACAATCTTTAAAGGTCCCTTCCAACCAAAACCATTCTATGATTCTATGATTTGATGATTCTATGATATTTAAATCTGTATGTTTTCTCAGTTTTACTCTTCCAATTCGCTCTGTCATTGCACTGGGGGCGCAGTGAGCGAGTAGTTGCATGGGGCTTAACTGCCTAATGGTGTTAAAAAATGAGAGTCTATTTTAAGTTGGTTTTAGTAGTTTTTGAGCACTAGTTTTTTGAGTAAATTGTTTTAATTCATTAATTTTAAAAAATAAAATATTTCATATTTTTTTATAATTATTTACATTTAAATACTTGTTAAGGAATTTCTTCTGAAAACATAGGTGGACCAATACACTGAAAGTGTGTGGTTTGAGCACTTTTCCTAAGAAAAGTTTCATACCTTTATTTGAGCATTTACCCAATCCCATTATAGTAATATTTTAATTGTTATTTTCAAGTTCCTTAAATTCTTTTTGTTTCTGGTAGCAAAGAGTCTGTGCTTCAGGGTGGAAGAACTGTTGTCTCTGCAGAAGGTTAAAGAATGGCTTGCACCCCTTTGGGATTATAAGTCGTTTTATTTTCATAAGTGGAGAAAGCCCTGAAAGATCTATTTTACTTGCACAGTCAAGAGATGACTCCATATACAGGTTTGCAGACTTCAGTTTCTACAAGGACCCTTCTAAACCACCTGTGGAAGTAGGATTAATCTGTGCCAGGTAAAATGTTTGTGTCAGTCAATAAATGTGTTGAAGCATGGGGTAATTCAGCTGCAGTCCAGTTTCTGCTTTAATATTTTTATGACTTCCTCCAAGGTTCGTAACTCCACATTCTAAGATTAAACTGATACGTTTGTTAAGGACAGTATATTTATACTGAGATTTCATGAACATAAACCCTAATGATTCCTCATCTTCATAATTCAACAACAGTTAAACCTACACATGCTTTAGAAGTATATAAATGAAATATTAGTGCATTTTATAAAAGACTTTTATTTCTACTAATGACATCCCTGCTTTTGATCCCCTTCTGCCATTATCCTTGACTTTGCAAGAGTCATCTGAAGGTACTGGTTATATGAGAATGTATTTTTAAATATTGGTTGTTTTCAAATAGAGTGTATTCATCAAGTAGTGAATTATACATGTGAAGGTATACTAATTATATATTAATTGATAATGACTTTTCAATTATTTCCCCTTTTTGTTGTCATGTATTTCACAGTTCTTTATCTCTGAAAAATTGCATAAAAATTATTTCTAAAGGATAGATTAAGTTAAAAAAAGAAAACATAAACTCTTTCTTATTTCAGACCTATATCAGAATCACTGTTTCAGTTGCACTTGATCAAAAATGAGTTCATAATATTTGTTGTATAAAATATATTCATAAAATATATATGATAATTGTTCTTTATTTCCTTAATAACTATGAAAACTGGAAATTACAACACAAGCTCTTCTGAAGTTCTCTTTAATTCATTAATAGATAGAATCATAGAATCATAGAATGCTTTGGGTTGGAAGGGACCTTTAGAGGTCATCTAGTCCAAGCAGTGAGCAGGGACATCTTCAACTAGATCAGGTTGCTCAGAGCCCCATCCAACCTGACCTTGAATGTTTCCAGGGATGGGGCCTCCACTACCTCTCTGGGCAACCTGTTCCAGTCCTTCACCACCCTCAGTGTAAAAAATTTCTTCGTTATATCTGGCCTAAATCTACCCTTCTTTAGTTTAAAACCATTACCCCTTGTCCTGTCACACAGGCCTTACTAAAAAGACTGTCCCCATCTTTCTTATAGGCCCCCTTTAAGTACTGAAAGNGGCTGCAAGCACACTGTTGGCTCATGTCCAGCTTTTCTTCCACCAGTACCCCCAAGTCCTTCTCCGCAGGGCTGCTGTCAATCCACTCATTCTTGTTAGCTCCTACTACCGCAGGAGTCCCCAGCTCATCTCCACAAGACTTCGGCTGTGCTGCAGTGTCCCCAGCGTGCCTCTGGGCAACAAGTTGAAGGGTTGTCCTAGCACCCCGTCCCTCTAAGCATTGCATATCATCCCATGGATTGTCACAGGCAAGCTTGATACATTCCTCCTCCCCCTTCACCTCTAGTTTAAAGCCCTGTCAATGAGCCCTGCAAGATCCTGAGTGAAGACCCTCTTACCCCTTTGAGAGAGGTGGCTCCCATTTGACACCAGCAAGCCTGGTGTTGTCATCACATTGTCAAAAAACCCAAAATTGTGACGGTGACACCAGCCACAGAGCCATGTATTAATAGATTGCGTCCGCCTATGCTTTCCAACGTCACTGCCCCCAACTGGAAGGAGGGAGAAGAAAGTAACCTGTGCCCCAGATTCCCTCACTAACCGTCCCAAGGACCTGAAGTCTCTTTTAATCGCCCTTGGGCTATGTACTGCAACTTCATCGCCACCCACGTGGAAGAGCAGTAATGGGTAGTAGTCCATGGGCTGTACCAGGCTGGGAAGTTTCCTAGCGATATCTCTAACCCAGGATAGGTTTTACTAGAACAGATTTAACATTTTTCTAACATTGTTATGTTACTGAGATGCTTTTTTTTGTAATGCTAACATGTGACACCTATGAAGCATGCAAAATATAATTTTCAAGCATAGTAATGCCTGAAGTGCCCAATGAAGCCTGATATGTTGTTGAGACTCTGACCAGTAATAAAGAACAGCACAAGAGCATACCATGAAACCACACAGCCTTCCAGCTTCCAGAAATCATGCATAAGAAACTTCCTAGAAAAGAATATAATACTTTATGTTTTAGAGACCTGATTTTTTCTTTGATTACTTCCTTTACTCTCTCTCTCCCGCATGTTCTTTCAAAAGTTATCGCTGTTTTGGTTCAGTAATATGAAGATCAGTGATATAAACAAATTGTATGAAAAACTGAAATGAAAAACTGTGAGGTAAAATAAATCTGATTAAAACAAGAATCCTGCCCTCTTTTTTGTGTTTATAAATGCATTTTCTTACCAGATTTATGTTAAGAGTTCTTCCAGAAAGCTCTGCTAACAGTGTAGTAGTGTCTCCAAATTACCACCTACCTTGGCCCTCAAATAACATTTTTGTATAATTTATTCAAGGTCTAAATAAAATCAATCATTTCAGCTTCAGGGAACAGAACTTAGCAGATATTTTGATGATAAGATCTGGTGGGGAAATAGCAATGGATCTTGTTAAGAGTGATCCTAAAACAGTGACGTAACACTGTGATTTTCTGTAATTGGAAGTTCTAGGTTGAAAACAACATTGAGAAAGGGATTCTCTTGCCTAAATTTAGGCTTATTGTGTCATTTCAGATATTCTAAGGTATCTGAGAAATCTGCAAGGAATCAACTTTCTTTTTTACAGAGATCAGAGAATTGGAATGGATATCTTATGCATCCAGGTTGCACCCTAACATGAATTCAGGACTACCCCAGGGAAAAATACACTCTGTCATGGTTTAACCCCAGCCAGCAGCTAAGCACCACACAGCCGTTCACTCATTCCCCTCCAGTGGGATGGCGGAGAGAATTGGAAGGGTAAAAGTGAGAAAACTTGTGGGCTGAGATAAAGACAGTTTAATAGGTAAAGCAAAAGCTGTGTGCACAAGCAAAGCAAAATAAGGAATTAATTCACTACTTCCCATCGGCAGGGAGGTGCTCAGCCATATCCAGAGAAGCAGGGCTCCATCACTTGTAGTGGTTACTTGGGAAGACAAAATACCATCACTCCAAATGTTCCCCCACTTCCTTATTCTTCCCTCAGCTTTATATGCTAAGCATGATGTCATATGGCATGGAATATCCCTTTGGTCAGTTAGGGTCAGCTGTCCCAGCTGTGTCCCCTCCCAAATTCTTGTGCACCCCCAGCCTACTCCCTGGTGGGGTGGGGTGAGAAGCAGAAAAGGCCTTGACTCTGTGTAAGAACTGCTCAGCAGTAACTAAAACATCCCTGTATTATCAACACTGTTTTCAGCACAAATCCAAAACATAGCCTCATACTAGCTACTATGAAGAAAATTAACTCTATCCCAGCCAAAACCAGTACACACTCCTTTGACACAGTTTAAGCCAAGATCAGAATCAGTACAGTTTATTAATTCATTAACAATACATAATTGGCCAGCAATCAGTGATAACTCAGGATCACATCAATAATAAGAGGTAAAGCATGACACTAGGCACTTACAAAATGCTAATCAACACCTAAAAAATTCCTATATGCCCTTCTCTAACTAATTCTACCCCCCTACATGAACACGTAGTTATGTGTATACCCCCTTCCACAGGAAGTGTGGATTACAAGTGAAGATCTCTTCTGGGAGCAGGTTCTCTTACTTGCACACTTCTCCTATAGAAGACATGGGTCTATGCACATGAAGTATATAAAGACATGAGCTTTATATGCACTTGCCACTCCTTACAGTTTGCTGATCCACTCACAGGTGAGAAAATGTCCCACAAGGTCCCACATGCACACTCACAGTGGGGTTCCCTAGTTGTTGCACCACATAATAACAACCCACCAGCTTGGTGCAGGCTGCTCCTGATGTCCCACAAGGAGGCTGCTGTATCAGGTCTAGGCTGAGGTTATACTTCCTTTCAGGCCGACTCCTCCTTTGTTTCAAAAAACTCCTTGTAATCTCCTGGTTTCCATTTAATTCAGCTGATGCATGTCTTCCTCTTTAACCACAAGAAAAAACAAACAGTAAATGTAACTGTTCTAACAGACAAACCTTTGAAGACTTTTTCCTCAGCCGGCATGAAACCTTCTATCACATTCCTAGATACCAAACTCCTCCCAAGCCCTGTACAGGGAGGGTAAGTAGGCATGTAACACAGTTTGTTGGCTCAATGGTCAAGAAATCCATCTCTCTCACCTTATTAAATCTAGCCTGGAGAAATTGCCTTATTACTGAAGTCAAGTATAAGGTTCATTTTCTCTGGTATCCTCACTCTGGTGGAATAGACCCAGCTATTTTATGGTGAAACAAGATGACAGAATATTATAGATGTTGATATGGGGGAAAGTCTAAAACATACGTGTTTAACTCAGACCTCTAAAAATTAGAGGAATTTAAGGCCTGAGAGTAATGTTCCTGCCTTAGGCTATTTTCTAGCTAATTACAATAAAATAACTCTGGGACTAATATTTTTTTTTCTTGAAATTTAAAGTTTCATCCTTTGAGACATCTGTGCCAAAGCATTCCAAAATAAACTCTTCAGTACTAACTTTTCATTGGTTTTAAAATTCTCAGTCTTCAGTTTTAGTGGATGTTCCCTGGCTTATATGTTAGAAGATAAGTTCATGATCTATTTTCTCTGAACCATTCATTAATTTGTAGACTTGTGATATCCTCTCTGTTTTTGGTTTGTTTGGTTTTTTTGGTAACATAAACACTGACAGCTTCTTCAGTTTTTCTTAATATAGGCATTTCTCTATGCCTTTGATTGTTCCCATTACTCATACATACGCCTCCTCAACTTTTACAGTATTCTTTTTGAGATCCGTGACTAATGATACTCAGCTGATACTTTGTTATTATTATGTGTCAAAGAATAAATAGTATTAAATTATATAGCTATTTATATTTATAAATATATATATTCTAAGTAATATCTATTTATAAAACAGTATCATACACAGTATAAAAATGCATAAAATATAATTTAAGACAAATAATTACAATAAGTGCAATGCACGCTACAAAATAATATTGTGTGCATTATTTACCATATCTTTTCCATGATAACATCTTACACTCAGTTTAGCATATGACAAATTTTCCTTTATATTTGTTTTTCTTTTTCTGTTTCTGTTTTTGTTTGTTTTGTATTTTTCATTTGCAGTAAGATTTTGATGCATATTTGGAAGAAACAGAAAGGGATGAAGCAAAAGGATAAGAATAAGGAACATATGGAGGACTTCAGGACTGGAGGACAGGCTGAGTAAACAGTAAAAACTAGATGTTTTAAAGACATGGTAGAAAATTGGCACTTGCACAGCTAGGAGACTGAGACAAGAAGCTAATACTGTGTAAAGAACTGAGTAATCCTGAGAGACTGAAAGAGTTGAAGTAAAGTCAGGGGATAACAAGAATTAAATGAACAGAATCTAGCTCCTCCATGACAGCTGAGAAAAAGTCCTGTTTTTCAGATGCTGGAGTAGAATCTAAGACAATGATGCCTCATCATTTTTATGCAGTCTGTCAATATATATATAAAGCTATAAAGAAAATTAATCTGATTGTCCACGACTGTTAGTTACATGCATAAAATAACAAACTTTCAGGTGTATCAAATGTTGTGGTTGATAACAGTTTAAAAAGCTTCAAAGAAAGATGGGAAAAGTTCATGGAAGACAACAGCCCCATGGACTATTAGACAACACTGTGGCTCTGCACCAGAAATTTCTGTAAGTATGACAGCCTGCTGGGGGAAGTATTGACATGTTTGTGCCGTGTCTTCACTCTTCCTTAGACATCTGCAGCAAGCAACTATCAGAGAGAGTGTATGAACTGCAAAGGTCTTTGATCTGATTTATGTAATCATTCTTATATTCTTACATGTATTTCCTCTGCTATCTGAAGGAGTCTGTGCCCTGAACCTAAAATTTCTAGTCCTCTGTATTTGGTCTCACTAGGACAGAGTTAATTTTCTTAATGCTTGTATGGTGCTGTGTTTTGGATTTGAGATTAAAACAGTGTTGGTAACACACCAATGTTTTATCTATTGTTGAACAATGTCAAGGCTTTTCCTGTTTTTCACTGTGCCCCCAACAGTGAGTAGGCTAGGCGTGGGCAAGAGGTTTGAAGGGTACACAGCCGGCTCAGCTGACCCAAACTGACCAAAGACGTATTTCATGACACACAACATCATGCTCAGCAGTTGAAGCTGGGGGTTTGGTCTATTCGAGGTAGTTGTTGCTTGGATACTGGCTGGGCATCAGTCTGCTTGTGGAAGGTGGTGAACAATTGCCTTTGCATCACTTTTTTTCCCCTCTCTCTTTCCTTCACTTATTAAACTGTCTTTATCTTGACGCATGAGATAAAGAATTTTTTTTTCTTCCAATTCTCTCCCCTGTCCTGCTTGGAGAGAGAGCAGAAGGAGAAGAGGTAAGCAGCTGGGTGGGTGCTTAGTTGCTGGCCAGGATCAACCCACCATATCTTCCTTAACATTTGTTGCTGATGCCATTATGATGTCATACCATAGGCTGCTTGCTTGAGAAGTAAAAAGAACAAAAATCCATAATTTTTTTCAAAATTATTTTCATTGTGGTTGAAAATTCAACTTTCTAAAAAGAAGAATAATGAAATTAAGGTTCTCTGCAGAACTGTAAATATATGTGTAAAGTGCTTGCTCCTAACTGCATGAGCACATGAGTTCCAGTGCACCTGTTCTTTATTCCATGCATAGATTACAGTACTCCTCTTATTTACTACCGTATTTTATGGTTATTGTTCATTGAGAAGCAATTAACTTTATTAACCACATGCTTTTCAAAAGCCTACTTTGAAAACAGAATTATTAATTACTTCACAAATATTTGTGCAGCACTCAGTCCTCTGGTATCCAAGTGCCATATTAGTTATTTTTATTAAAATCCTACAACACTAATGTCATAAATGGAAAACCAAAATGAGATCCGTATTTAACTTTCAGCTCTCAGAGAGTGAGCTACCAAAGTATGGACATTTAATGCTACTTAGAATGGCCTAGAGCATCCAACACAGTCAGGTGAACTGACTGTCCACAGAACTGACACAGGATTTGTGAAAGACTCGCATCTTTCTGAAACAGTGGGTGAATGCTGTGAGGAATAATTTAGCATCCAAAAGGTACTGCATGCCTACATGTGGGCAACTGAGTCAAGACAGTGTCTCAGGTTAGTTAAATTAGCCAAAAATTAGGAAGAATTAGACTGCCCTAGATACCTAAGGGTATATTTACAAGGAAAATTGCAGATAGGTCAAAGTTTGGCTGAACTTCAGTCAGACAGAGTGAGGTTTGGCCATGTCAGTAGTACACTTTCAGTATTTCCTAACACTAAGTATAACCTATTGGCTTAGGCAACATGAAATGGTGTCTGTTTTCTCTCCACTGGCTTGTGTCTGTTTGGCTGAAATAGAGAGTGGGAAGTCTCTCTGTGTTTCTTTAAATAAACCCATCTTACGCCAGATGAGGAGTGGCTCAAAATTCCTTCTTACAACTCAAGCTACCTAATTGTTATACTTGGATATGGATGATGCCTTTCTCTCTTAAACACTCTCAGAACCTGTCATGTTAGGTGAGTGTGACTGTAGTCCAGGAACTGAGATACAGAGGTTTACTTTTCTTCTCAGCTTTGAACTCATACCTATTAGAAGAAGTAGGGTTGAAGCCAGGTTGGAACACAGACATACAACAATTTTTCAATTAAATATGATCATAACTCACAGAAAACCATCAGGAAGAAACAGGTGGAATTTAGATTCTAAAACCTAGCAAGGCTCATTTTAGATGTGAATAGTAGTATGTTTCAGTTCCTGTTTCCAGGAATATGTATGCACTACCGTAAAACTCACATGGAGAAAAGAATTACTCTATCTGCTTTATAAATCCTCAAAGCGCAAAGGTATGAGATAAATATCAATGTGTTTAATTCACTCTAAGGATGTCTCCTGCACTGCAATAGCCACTAAATTGCTTGCTAATGGAGATCAGTATGCAAACTTCTAGCAGTATAAGGATAACTGTATTGCTTCAGATAAGCAAAGAGGGATTCTAGAAATCCTTCTTCATCTATAAATTCCCAGGGTGTGGTCTTCTTACTTTTCGAGTCATTTGCAGCAGTTCATCAAGTAACAACATAATATCTGCATCTGTTCTTCCTGTCTCCCAATAACACGTGCTGTGGGAAACAGCTCAGCAGAAGGAGAAAGTACTTGAAAAGATATCAAAGGTATAGACCATAAGATAGATCTGAAAATAATTATGCCTACTTCTCCTGAAGGTTATTTTCATGAGTTCAGCCACACAACGTTGAATGTAATTTCTTAATAGCATATGAAAAAAGTAATATTTTTCTTTTGTTACAAATATGGCCATTTCAGCTATTTCATCCACCTGATTTCTTTTTAGAATAGAATTGAATATACTTGTTTACGGTATTAAGCTTCTTTTATTGAAACTCTAAATAAAAAATGCTATTTCATCATTTGTTCATTCAAACATGTCCAATCAGTTTTGCTGCTATGGTTACTGTCAAATATAGTTTTTTGGAGGCTGGAACAAAGCATATGTGAAACAGGTATCAAATCCTCTTTATCTATCTATCCTTCAACTATTACATGCAAAAGATGCTAGGGCAGTATTTCTAAACTGGCAGCTGCTGAATCCCTGTGTAATCTTTTACTTAACTATATGCTAGACTCAGGTGGCATATTTCATTGTCCCAGGAATCACTACTAATCTCCCTCTCAGACAGAGCTTGACCACTCACATTCCCATTATCTGATCTGCAACTTAAAAGGTAATGATGATGACGTGATTCCATTGGTTGCAAATAAACATACAAGTTGAAATAAACATAGATGTTACCAAGTCCCTGTGTTCACTAATGGGCCTTAATGGTCTTGACCAGCTTCACCTGGGGCCTTCACCCACTCCTGTGGGCCCAGGAGCTCTACTTAAGCTCAGCCCAAGGGCTTTAATTGTTATCTGAGCTATGCTGAAAAAGTATTACTTTCTAGTTGTAACTACAGCCACAGAGTCCCCTGCAGACTGACTTGGACATGGCAGCATGTATGGGGTTTTTTTTCAACCAATAGAATTCTTTACCTTGACAGAGCTTGCCCTTAGCCCTGCTTCATTTCTATAGACTTGCCCAGTGATCATTGAACCTGAACCTGTGATCTATAGATTGACTTTTCAGCTTGAAATTGACTCATCATCTTGATACTACTTTATGATCTAGTCTATTGCCTGGACCAGACTGCAATCCCTGGGCCTGTCCTACTTGCCTTGCTTGGGTACTTGTGGGACTGGGTTCTGGTTGGTGAGGCCTCTGCTGGCTGTGTGATCCTCCTCAGCTCCCTAGCTTGCAGGGAGCAGCCCTGTTCTTGCTGCTCCCTGACCCATGGTATATCAGAATCCTTACATCTCTGTTTCTGCTACTTCATTCATGGTCTGTTCTAATGAAAGATGAGTTGTCTTCCCTCCTATTGCCTGCCCCTCCCCCCCAAAAAGGCAGGGGGAATAGGAAATATCATGCTATAAGTAGCTTATATGGGATCAGTTTAAGACTGGCTTTAAAAACAAACAATGGACTTGTAAACTGAAGGGAAGAACTTCTGTAGGTTGGTTCATTATCTGGTTAGTCTATCATATAGAGTTTATTTATTTTGCTCTATGAAAATACTCAGAATGATTTTACAAAATATTTTTAGCAAAATTCTGGCTATATATTTACTGAACTCTTGAATGCAAGAAAACAGGTAGATACTCTTAAAACATTATATTTAACATTATAGACCATTTCTGCTGCGTTTATTTCACAATGCAGAACTTAGCAAACTTACCAACAAAAGCTCAGTAAAGTGGGAGAAATAGTACTTAACTGAGGCATGTATCTTAAGTGATTTCTTTCCAAGAGTCCAGAAGAAGTCTAAAGCACAGCAAACAATGGAAAGCTTCAGGTTTATTAAAGGAAAAAGTAACTCTGCAGCTGAGCTCTTATAAAAATGGCACCAAGTAAGAAATTACAGATCTCCAGTTTACTGCAGTTTAGGGCTTTTTTGTAATGATATGCCTTCTCTACTCCACAAGCGTGATTCATAGAATCTGTAATTACAGTAAGCTCCTTCCTGTAAGAAAAGGAGTTTCAAAAATAGGAGCTCCGGGAATAAAAAAATAGTGGAGTAGCAAGGGAAAAGTAGTGAAACAACAACTTCGAAGCTGTTTATGCTACAGACCTATGAATCTTACTGAATATCAAAGTATATTCCAAAACACAGATCTTTAAGATACTTGTCAGTAGGATAATCTCTGGTAAGAGGTGACTACACCCTTAAACAAGAAAAGCCTAGCACAACCAGAAGCCAACTCATTTAAGGGTGTATTATACATAAGCCTATGCATCTTTTCAAATTTTCCTTGTTTCTAAACAACTTTAAGGTAAAAATATGTTTTCCAGACTTGCCTCCCATGTTGTTTTTTTTTTTTCTTTCCACATAGCCTGAACTTACAGCACACCTTACATAGCAATTTATATACTTAAACCAACTGGAATTATTAACTCAAAAACCTGAGGGTAGCAAGGTCACTCTGCAATGTCAATGTCAAGCACAAAAATCATCTACTTACATCCTAGAATGCTCAGATGGATATGCCTTTTAACAGATCAAAAATAATGACAAAAGCTTTGCACCTATGTTAACCAGCAGAAAATGTGGAGGAAGGCAGTAGAAAATTGTCTAATTGGGCTGCAGGGAAATGCTTTTTTTCCACTTGTGATGTATTCTTATAAATCTTATCCCAGAACCAGGGGCACTGGGAGACCCTGCCTGATCAGTTATACCCAATGAAGCACACAGCTTTTGTTACTTGTTCATTAAATCTTTTTACAATAAAGTTAATGGTCAAAAAGATCAGTGACAAATGTTGTCTTCCTGTTCATTTTCTTAATACAGTGTTAGAATTATTAAACCATAAGCAGAAGCAGCACAGAGCACATTATTAATAACTTGACATTTTTTATTTATTTCAGTTATAAGCAATTAGTGTTAGAGGAAGAACAATCCCAACTCTGTATCAGAAAAATTTAACATTCCTTCTAATTTGGACTTTTGCCTCCTTGTAAATAATAGTAGACACTTGAGTGTCATTGATTTATTACACCATGTATTAAGGTTATTGGAAGGATCACTACTGTTGTAGATAAATTGTGGCTATCTTTTCATGGACCTGAATCCAGACTCCATTGCATGGCTGCAAAGGCATTTGTTGCGATAGTGTCACTCTTCTTCATACAACTTAAGAAAGCTCAGAACTGGGTTTTTTACTTTTCAGTGCTCTTTTTGATGACTGTCAGTTTTTGCAAACTATCTAAAATATGACCATGACTTCCAAAAACAGTCTCTAGTGTTAGGATCCTTACTGAAAAATTGGACTGTCAAAATTGCCAATATCGCTTCTGGACCAGACTGGATTTCTTTGAAACACTTGACAGCCAAGTTTTCTTAAAGGACCTTTATTTGCCTAGAGTACCACTATTCTCCAGTGACTTTCACCAGCTGGAGAGAACCTTGTAATGAGTGAATAAAAAATCCAAAAGTTTCTTCTATGTCAAGATGAAGGAGACTGCATGATGTTGGTGTTCATCACTTAAAAAAACGAGGGGTAAGTAGTATGTTGTGTTTAGTGGAATAACAAACTTCTGCTACAGTCCATGGCTGTCTTTATTCTTTCTTTATGTCCAAGCCTACAAGCACATTCACAAATATGCATTTTTTTAAGAGCTACACAGATAGATACTGGGTGCTATAGAATTTTATCAGAAAGACCATACAGCCTTTCCTACTATGCGCCTAATCATAGCAACCCTTTGGGTGAGGAGGGTATGGAATGATACCATTGACCTTGCCTCACTACCTCAAAGTCAAAACCAAGTCTCATTTTATATCAGCAGAAATTTTACAGTGAGATAAATAATACATATTAATGGCTAATCTTGCTGTAAATACAGTTTTTGTCTGGGTAGTGAAAATATCTAGGCTAAGTCACACATAATATTACCTTGCTTTTGTTCATGGAGAAACAGTAATGTATTCAATAAAGCCCAATTTCAACCCTAATAGCTAACATAGCAGCATAACCAAAATGAGATTTCAGTATATTTTCAGCAATAACCTGTCCTAAAAGAAAGGTTGATGAGAAACAAACTCACTTTAGCTTAAGCAGGTCTATGAGCAATTCAGCGTCAAAGATTTTATTATATAATTCTACCATCCATTTAGAGATATCCCTGTTTAAATACAGAAGTAGCTCAGAGACAAATCTCTAATGAATGTCATTGTGATCATACACCACTGCACAGATGATATTTTTTATTTTGTATCTTTGCAAGATATCATAACCTTGTAAGATTGTCTGACGTTTCTAATAAATATAAGCAGCTTTAACATTGTTTGCTATTTCCCTCCTCTTGGTTCACTGGAGAAAGAAGAAAAAGGTTGTATTTAGAGTGGGAAGTATAATCCAATTCAAATCTTTGAATACACATAATTTCCCTCTCTAACTTTTCACATAAATTATTACTCAGTTATTAGTCTCAGTGGGATGACAGTTACTGGATTATCCAAATGTTTCAACAGCTGTTTGTCCTCACTAAATTTGAATGATATCTGTTAAGTAGCCAGAGCCAGAATCTTCTCAGTGGCAAGGGGCAATGGGCACATATTGAAGTACAAGAAATTCTATTTAAACATCAGAAAACTTTTTACTGTGATGGTGACTGAACACTGGCACAGGTTGCCCAAAGAGGCTGTGGATTCTCCATCCTTGGAGATACTCAAAACCTGATTGGAGAAGATACTGATCAGCCTACTGTGTGCAGGGTGCAGTGTTCTTCTAACGAAAAGGTGATCTCCAGAGGCACCTTCCTATCTCAATTGTTCTGTAATTCTGCGAAATCCCGTGTTAAATAGAATCATAGAATCATTAAGGTTGGAAAAGACCTCTAAGATCGCCTAGTCCAATTGTCAACCCAACATCACCATGCCTACTATACCATGTCCCAAAGTGCCACGTCTACACGTTTTTTTGAATACCTCCAGGGATGGTGACTTCACCACCTCTCTGGGCAGCCTGTTCCAATGTTTGACCACTCTTTCAGTAAAGAAATTTTTCCTAATATCCAGTCTAAACCTCCCCTGGCACAACTTGAGGCCATTTCCTCTTGTCCTATCACTTGTTACTCGGGCGAAGAGACCAACACCCACCTCACTATAACCTCCTTTCAGGTAGTTGCAGAGAGTGATAGGGTCTCCCCTCAGCATCCTCTTGTCCACACTAAACAATCCCAGTTCCCTCAGCCACTCCTCATAAGACTTGTTCTCCAGACCCTTCACCAGCCTCGTTGCCCTTCTCTGGACACACTCCAGCAACTCAATGTCCTTCTTGTATTGAGGGGCCCAAAACTGAACACAGTATTTACGGTGTGGTGTCAACAGTGTCGAGTACAAAGGGATGATCACTTCCCTACTCCTGCTGGCCACACTATTCCTGATACAAGCCAGGATGCTGTTGGCCTTCTTGGCCACCTCGGTACACTGCTGGCTCATGTTCAGCCAGCTGTCAACCAGCATCCCCAGGTCCTTTTCCTCTGGGCAGCTTTCCAGCCACTCTTCCCCGAGCCTGTAGCATTGCATGGGGTTGTTGTGACCAAAGTGCAGGACCCGGCGCTTGGCCTTGTTAAACCTCATGCAATTGGCCTTGGCCCATCGATCCAGCCTGTCCAGATTCCTCTGTAGAGCCTTCCTACCCTCAAGCAGATCAACACTCCCACTCAATTTGGTGTTGTTTGTAAACTTACTGAGGGCGCACTCGATCCCCTCGTCCAGATCATTGATAAAGATATTAAACAAGGCTGGCCCCAAAACTGAGCCCTGGGGAGCGCCACTTGTGACCTGTCACCAACTGGATTTAACTCCGTTCACCACAACTCTTCGGGCTCGGCCATCCAGCCAGTTTTTTACCCATCAAAGAGTACACCTGTCTAAGCCATGAGCTGCCAGCTTCTCCAGGATAATGCTGTGGGAACAGACTGCATAAAAAGAGATAGCAAACCACTAACAATCAGGAAGAAGAGCTAGTATGATGGATATAAGCTGACACAGGCATGTACTGTGAATCTCAATTTCCTACTGCCTGTGCGTTTTTGTGAACTGTATACATATGAACGTTTTGTATATGAGGAATAACTGATTAGAGTCTTCTAATAATCTGTTCAGTCTCCCTCTATGTATCTTGAATTCTGTTTCTCCCCATGTGCATATGCTAGAAACAAAAATGTAACAAGGTAACCTTTGCTAACGATTCCCTTGATTCAGGGAAAAAGCATAATTTATTTCATCCCCAAATGAGAACAGCAGGAGGACTGAGTAATATGGTCTGCAGCACTGACCATAAGCAAAGGGAAGATTTCCAGGCAAACATAAATGGGAAAGGCTGTGCTTAAAGAAAATTTTCTATAGCAGTTTCAAAGGTCCACCAAAGTACATTCATCACCCCAGAAACTCCAGGAGAATGGGCACTGTATTTTTATGATGTGTTCAGGATAATTGAGTGTAACATTCAAGCTGAGCTAGCTTTGTGTGTATCAGGTAGTGAGAAAATGAAGCCAAATTAACCACTTTTGAACACGGTCAATAACAAAGCCACAGGAGATTTTGAATTTTTATCTTTTGGCAGGCATTGCTACATATAAGTATGTGGGATAGTGTCCTCACAAGTCACGTGACAGCTTGTCGGTATTATTTGAACTTGAATCTACTCCAGGTTTTTCTCTCATAGTAGCTTGCGTGAAATTGAAGGCATTAGCTTGGGGATGATCTGTCACAGATCATCTGTGGTGGACATCATGAGGTCTGAGATTAGAAAGAAATCATAAATTCTGCACAGACCCTAGCAGATTACAAAGAGCTTGCAAAGAGTGACTGTTGTTGTAGAAGAGGGCAGAGGAGAAATCAAAAGGCTACGTGGTCCTAGCCTAACTGCATCCAGGAACAGTACCACCTCCCAAGAAGAAACAGACACCTGTTAGATCTCAGACACCCTGTGGGGATGTGGAAGATGTGATCAACAGTTTCTTTATGTTATAGCTAAGCATAACATAGCTTATTTTTAATAGATGAAGGATTAAACTGAGGTGACAGGATGTGTCCCTCTGTGCTTCCTGCTGGATCAGTGCTTTAAATGTGCGGTATGGTAAGCTAGAAGACCTGTGTCCTTACTGTAGTGATTGCCTTGCCAGCCTCCCAAAGGAACCAATGGTGAGTGAACTGAGAGCATTCCCTCAGTCTGGTGGTGCAGCTGCTGTGTGACAGAAATCCTTGAATGGTATGTAACAGCTATGATTCAAGTGCAAAGACAAGTTGTATAATTTTATAGTTAGTCATATCATTTAACGTGGCACAGTGGGAAAGGAGGAAATGTCCCCTGAGATGTCCTCCTAATCTGTCCCTGGTGTAGTCCACAATGAAACAAGTTGCTGTTTTCTAGTCAATGCAACTGAAAAAATATATATATTATTTTTAAATGGGAAGGACAAGTGAATAAATTAAGTGCAAATATATAGGGACTGCTTCTACAAAGACACATAGGAATGAAGGGAAGAGTATTTAAAAATTGTTTCTATTCACTCTATGAGAAGGAGGTGCACTTAGCGGGAATAAAAAGATGAACATCACAAAAAGAAACAGTTGACACCCTCAAAATCTTGTTACCGGCAAAATGAAAACACTATATATACGGAGCTAAGACTCAAATGTTAGTCCAATTAATGTGCTACCAGTCTGAATTGTCTAATGAATACAAAAAAGATTTTGTAGTAATACAGATAAAACTCATACAGCCTCCCCCACCAACACTTCTGAGTATCTACCACTTTGTTCTAGTGCTGAAATCACCCTTCTGCTCTCCCTCTGGACCCGAAGGTCGACAGTGTCAGTTGTCTTCAGGGTTGCTGGGTTTGGGTGTGTGATCACTCGTTACCAGTATCCCGAACCCTGTGCTAGGAGGAGTAGGGTGCCTGTGTCAGATGCAGCCTCTTTGGCATGGGTCCCCTCTCTCTTGGGGTGTATTGGGACAGCATTTCTGCACTCCAACAGCTGGCAATCAGTGTTGTTGGGGGCTACAACTAGACTTCGGATCATGTAAAAAAGATTGTAATAATTATTGTTGTGCTTTAAATATGCCCATGATATAAATCCAGATAATGAAGTTAGAAGAAAATTTTCCTGTTGCAAATTAACATATAAATTCATATTGCAGCTGTCACTACTAAAGTCAGGGACCAGATACTAGTCTAGATGGATCACTTTCTCAATTCAGTATGACAGTTTTTATATTCTAGAGGTTTTACTTCAGGGATAAACTGATATTTCACACTCTAATTTTAGTGTTTTGGAGAGTTTTTTATTTTAAATGTACATCCTATATATCTGTTCAGGTTCCCAGTATATTTAAAAGGAGAAGGATTTAAAAATAAAGTGAATGTGGTATTGTCATGGTTTAACCCCAGCTGACAACTAAGTTGGCAACTAAGCACCACACAGCTGCTCGCTCACTCTCCCCCGCCCCGGTGGAATGGAGGAGAGAATCAGGAAAAAAAGGTAAAACCCATGGGTCGAGATAAAGGCAGTTTAATAGGACGGCAGAGGAAGAGAAAATAATAATAACAATAATAATAATAATGATAACAGGATATATAAAATAAGTGATGCACAATGCAATTGCTCACCACATGCCGACTGATGCCCAGCCAGTCCCCGAGCAGCAATCACTGCCCCCTGGCCAACTCCCCCCAGTTTATATACCGAGCATGATGTCATATGGTATGGAATAGCCCTTTCGTCAGTTTGGGTCAGCTGTCCTGGCTGTGCCCCCTCCCAGTTTCTTGTACACCTGGCAGAGCATGGGGAGCTGAAAAGAAAGTCCTTGACTATTCTAAGCACTACTTAGCAACAACTAAAACCTCAGTGTGTTATCAGCATTCTTCTCATACTAAATCCAAAACACAGCACTATGTCAGCTACTAGGAAGAAAATTAACTCTATCCTAGCTGAAACCAGGACAAGTATTCATGTTATGAACACAAGAAATAAAACAGTGTCTGTATATGAAAACAAATTTTGCCACAATAGCTTTAATAAGTTCTTATCACATATGAATCAATACATTTTCTTTACATGCTGACATTTCAGCAAGCACTTTAAATCTGTACAGCTATTCTATAATTTTAGCAAGGAAGATTAGAGAGGTAATTGTAACCAAACACTTTGTTGCTTAAATTGAATATCTTTGCTCTAATATCAATATTGACTTCAGTCAGTACTTGGAGTTCAGATTAATTTTTTCCCTTGACATGTCCGACGACATGTTGGAGGGCTTACAATTATCCAGATAAGACAATTTAAAGTCTCTTACAAGCTAGTCAGGGTGTGTACACCCTTTTCATTCTGTGGAAGACAGGTTATAGAAGTGGGGACATGTAAGCTCTCCAACATGTCATGGGACTGATGAGTGCAAAGAAACAATATAGGGAATGGACTTTCAAATGCTACTAATACTATTTCACAACATGAAGTAGAGAGGAGTGGGGAATTGCTGCAGCTGTGGTTTGAGCTCCAGCTGTTGTTTGAGCTTCACCTAACCAAGTGCAAGCTCCTGCACCTGGGTCATGGTAACCCCCAGTATAAATACAGGCTGAGTGATGAATAGATTGAGAGTAGCCCTGCAGAGAAGGGGGTGGGACATTGGATATGAGCTAGTAATGTGTGCTTGCAGCCCAGAAGGCCAACTGTCTCCTGGGCTGCATCAAAAGAAGTGTGGTCAGCAGGTCGAGGGAGGTGATTCTGCCCCTCTACTCGGCTCTGGTGAGACCCCACCTGGAGTACTGCGTCCAGCTCTGGAGCCCTCAGCACAAGAAGGATATGGACCTGCTAGAGCGGGTCCAGAAGAGGGCCACAAAAATGATGCGAGGGCTAGAACACGTCTCTTATGAGGACAGGCTGAGAGAGTTGTAGTTGTTCAGCCTGGAGAAGAGAAGGCTCTGGGGAAACATTATTACAGCCTTCTAGTACATAAAGGGGGCTTGTCAGAAAGATGGGGACAGACTTTTTAGCAGGTCTGGTTGTGATAGGACAAGGGGTAATGGTTTTAAACTAAAAGAGGGTAAATTCAGACTAAATATAAGGAAGAATTTTTTTTTGTGATGAGGGTGGTGAAGCACTGGAACAGGTTTCTCGGAGAGGTGGTACATGCCCCATCCTTGTAAACACTTAAGGTCAGGTTGGATGGGATACTGAGCAACCTGATCTAGGTGAAGATATCCCTGCTCATTGTGGGGGGTGGGGTTGGACTACATGACCTTTAAAGGTCCCTTCCAACCCAAACTATTCTATGATTTTATCCCAGCTCATTTCAGTTATGTTTCTGGAAGAATATATCCACATTCTATTACCAACTTTGGACATAAAAACATAATTTAATGTTGCCACTTGCTCAGTGGCATAGAGTGAGAGTAATTCACTGACTTAATTTCCCTTTCTTGTTCATGTTGTATGTAATTTTAATCCATAAAGAAACCTGTTGTTCGAAAGGCACCATCAGTACTTATCAAGAAAAGCACCAATCAACAAGAGTAAGAGAGCAAGAACTGGAGCTTTAATTTAAGCACAAATTACTGAACTGCAGTTAACGTCAAACTGACTGCTGGCCTTCCTTAACAAAGGCATTAATTAGATGAACAAAAGGAGCAAACAAAGTGCATGATTTGACATTCCATATGAGATGCAGTGCTGTACAGTGGTCTTACAAGAGAAATAAAAAATTAATCAAAATACTGAACTAAGATAATTTTCCTTGCAGAAGAGAATTGTTGCAGTACAATTTCAACAGATGAAAGGAGATAGGCTGAACTTTCCTAGAGACAGTTACTATATGTGTTTAAATATGCATCAAATACATGGAAAACAAAGGAAAAATAAGGTTCAAGTTAAAATTAATTTTATTTGTGTATATATATATAAAAGGCAAAGTATTTAATTGCATGACTTCATACTAGAATAAATTCCATATTTCTTCATCCTTGTTCTACATGTGACCCCCAGTTTTTTTAATATATAAAAACTATTTCATAAATATGTATTCAAGGAAGAGTTTAAGTTCCTCATAAGCTTTTCCATAGCACTTCTTATCACAGATAAGTCCTTCATAAATATCAAGGGCTTTGTCTTTACAATGTAACTACTAGACAGAATTATGCCCATATTATTGTACTGGGTTTACATGGCAAAGTTTTGGTAGTGCAGGGGCTGCAGGGGTGGCTTCTGTGAAAAGCCAGCAGAAGCTTCCCCCATGTCCAACAGAGCCAGCTCCCGCTGGCTCCAGGACAGACCTACTGCTGTCCAAAGCTGAGCCAATCAATCACGTTGGTAGTGCCTCTGTGATAACATATTTAAGAAAGGGTAAAAACTGCTGCACAACAGCAGTCAGGAGAGAGGAGTGAGAGTATGTGAGAGAAACAACCCTGCAGACCCCAAGGTCAGTGAAGAAAGAAGGGAAGGAAGTGCTCCAGGTGCCTGAGCAGAGATTCCACTGCAGCCCGTGGTAAAGACCATGGTAAGGCAGGCTGTCCCCCTGCAGCCCATGGAGGTCCACAGTGGAGCAGATATTCACCCTGTAGCCCATGGAGGACCCCACAATGGAGCAGGTGGATGTGCCCTGAAGGAAGCTGTGACCCCATGGAGAGCCCATGCTGGAGCAGGTTCATGGCAGGAACTGCGGCCTGTGGAGAGGAGCCGATGCTGGAGCAGGTTTTCTGGTAGGACCCATGGGCCCACAGGGGACCCACACTGGAACAGTCTGTTTGTGAAGGACGGGAAAGAACTGTTCATGAAGAACTGCAGCCTATGGGAAGGACCCGTGTTGGAGAAGTTTGTGAAGCATGGTTGCACCCCACGCTGCAGCAGGGGAAGAACATGAGGTGGAAGGAGCGACAGAGAAAACATGTGATGAACTGACCGCAACCCCCACCCCCCAAGCCCTTGAGAATCTCAGGGGTAGGAGGCAGAGAATTGGGGAGTGAAGTTGAGCCCAGGAAGAAGGGAAGGGTGGGGGAAGGTGTTTTGAGATTTGTTCTTATTTCTCATTATCGTACTCTGATTTGATTGGTGATAAATTAAATTCATTTCCCCAAGTCGAGTCTGTTCCGCCCATGATGGTAAATGGTAAGTGACCTCTCTGTCCTTATCTTGACCCATAAGCCTTTCATCATATTTTCTTCTCCCTGTCCAGTTGAGGAAGAGAAGTGATAGAGCAGCTTGGTGGGCATCTGGTGGCTAGCCAAGGTCAACCCACCAGAATTATACATGGAAAAAGAGAATGATCTTCATGTTAAAGAGAAAATGTTGAAGCAGAGTGACGAAGACAAAATTCTAGGGTTTTGATACATGATAGCCTAGCCCCTGATTTACTGTGGAATTGTTTGTTTGTTTGTTTCTGAGCATCAGCATTCTAATACTATGCAATATTTTCCAATCACACTTCTCATTCAAAGTTGCAAATGCTTAGTGGTTTTGCTGGTGGGAACCCTGACTTTCAGTATAAGCACCAGGGAATAAGAAATGCACAGTTAACGATCACCTGTGAACAGTTGCATTGAAGTAATTTGTTCAGCATCACATTAAAAATCTACGGAGGAATCAAGGAATAATTCAGCATTCAGTGCTGACATCCAGATGCCTCAGCCATTTCTTTCTCAGTTGTTGTATTCATTCACTATGTACTTTCCAACTTCAACAAGAAAGGAGGCTGAGGACTAATAGCACTTATAGTTATCCTCCTTCGACAGTCCAAAATAGATTTTTACTTGTGTTGTCACAGTTTCTAATGTTTCTTTGGCAAGATGTCCTGGTTTTGGCTGGGATAGAGTTAATTTTCTTCCTAGTAGCTGGCATAGTGCTGTGTTTTGGATTTAGTAGGAGAAGAATGCTGATAACATACTGATGTTTTAGTTGTTGCTAAGTAGTGCTTAAACTAGTCAGGGTCTTTCTTTTTCAGCTTCCCATGCTCTGCCAGGTGCACAAGAAGCTGGGAGGGGGCACAGCCAGGACAGCTGACCCAAACTGGCCAAAGGGCTATTCCATACCATATGACATCATGCTCAGTATATAAACTGAGGGGAGTTGTCTGAGGGGCAGCGATCGCTGCTTGGGGACTGGCTGGGCATTGGTCGGTAAGTTTTCTTACTTTTGCCCTTCTGATTCTCTCACCCATCCCACTGGGAAGGAGGATGAGCGAACAGCTGTGTGGTGCTTGGTTGCTGACAGGGGCTAAACCACAACACAAGATTACCAACAAAACTTTTTTTTTTCCCAAGAAGATTTAAAAATATGCATAGCAAAGAATAAAAATACCATTATTTGAAGCCACTTAGGTCTTCTACACTGGTTACTTGCAGGGTTGAAACTTTAATGTTACTACAAACACCAGCTGTACTAAGTAAGGCAATTAGAAGCAGCAAAAGCTGTAATTGAAGAGTGATCAAACACCTTGTTAGTAGGGTGACAAAATGGGGGAGGGAGGGAACCTGTTCCACCTGTAGCAGTATTTTTGTTTTGTTTTGTTTTGTTTTTACAGATNTCCTAGTAGCTGGCATAGTGCTGTGTTTTGGATTTAGTAGGAGAAGAATGCTGATAACATACTGATGTTTTAGTTGTTGCTAAGTAGTGCTTAAACTAGTCAGGGTCTTTCTTTTTCAGCTTCCCATGCTCTGCCAGGTGCACAAGAAGCTGGGAGGGGGCACAGCCAGGACAGCTGACCCAAACTGGCCAAAGGGCTATTCCATACCATATGACATCATGCTCAGTATATAAACTGAGGGGAGTTGTCTGAGGGGCAGCGATCGCTGCTTGGGGACTGGCTGGGCATTGGTCGGTAAGTTTTCTTACTTTTGCCCTTCTGATTCTCTCACCCATCCCACTGGGAAGGAGGATGAGCGAACAGCTGTGTGGTGCTTGGTTGCTGACAGGGGCTAAACCACAACACAAGATTACCAACAAAACTTTTTTTTTTCCCAAGAAGATTTAAAAATATGCATAGCAAAGAATAAAAATACCATTATTTGAAGCCACTTAGGTCTTCTACACTGGTTACTTGCAGGGTTGAAACTTTAATGTTACTACAAACACCAGCTGTACTAAGTAAGGCAATTAGAAGCAGCAAAAGCTGTAATTGAAGAGTGATCAAACACCTTGTTAGTAGGGTGACAAAATGGGGGAGGGAGGGAACCTGTTCCACCTGTAGCAGTATTTTTGTTTTGTTTTGTTTTGTTTTTACAGATACCAACTCAAGCACTCAAATTTGATACATGAAGAAATAAAGATTATATAATACTTGGCCCTATGATAGAATCATAGCACTTGAGGAAGCCCTCTAGTTAAACCTGTACTCAAAGCACAGTCAACATCGGTCTCATACCATTTTGCTCAGGAATTTGTCCAGAAATTATCAAAAGACAAACTCTCCAACACCTTTCTGGGTAACGTGTTCCAATGCTTGTTTATTGTGATAATGAATCCTTTTTCTTTACTTCCAGTCAGAACGTCCCTTTTTGATATATGACCATTGTGTCTCATTCTCCTATTGTACACCTCCATAAAAAGGCTGGTTTCATCTTCTCAGTAACCTCTTCCTATGTGCTGGAAGGCAGCTATTTCTCCCTGTCTCCCTTCTGAAATATAAAGGAGTTCATTTCATTAAGCCTGTCTTTGTCAGATGCTCCAGCCTCTGACCATCTTCTGGCCCTCTGCTAAACTTGCTGTGTTTATCAACACCTTTCTTTTACTGGGGGCCTCAAACTAATGCTGTATTCCCGATGTTGTCTAACAGGTGCAGGATAAAGAGAAACAATCACTTCCCTTTATTTACTGGCTATGCTTTTGTGGATACAGTAAAGTATGCTGATGGCCTTCAGCGTGGCGAGAGCATGCTGCTGACTCATGCTTTGCTGGCTGTTCCCTAGCACCTCCAGGTACTTTCCACAGAACTACTACCCAGCCAGTTAGTCCCCAGCATGTACTACTGAAAGGATTAGTTTGTCCCAAGTACAGGACTTCATGCATGTCCTTGTTGAATTTCATGTCTATTCCTTTAGCCTGTTCAGGTTACTCTGAATGGCAGCCTCATCTTCAAATGGATTGATGACACCCTTCAATTTGGTGTCATCCAAACTTGATGAGAGTGGTCTCCTCCTGATTCACAGATTTAGTAATTTTGTCATGCGAGGCAATCGGGTTGGTCAAGCATGGATTTACCAAGAGCAAATATCTCTTCCCAGGCACCTTCTTCTGGTATCAGAAATGGCTTCCAAGAAGGCTTAATAATTTGCTCAAGGACTGAAGTGATGCTGACCATTGTCTAGTTTCCTCAATAATCTTTGCTCTTCTGATGCATGTCACACTTGCCTTCCTCCAGTCTTTGTGGAGCTCTACCAAGCTCTATAACCTTTACTTGTCCCATTCAGCAGCCAGCCCACATATTCTTTGCATATTCTTCTACTCTTCATGTAGGAGTAGACAGTCTTCTTGTTGCCCTTTAAATAACCTGACAGTTTCAATTCCTGGTGAGTTTTGGCCAACAACATCCCTGCATGACCAGGCAGAGTTTTTAAATTTCTCCTCTGTAGGCTGTCCTTGCCTCCACAACCTGGACCATTTTTTTTTTGTGCTGGAGCTCTTTCAGGAGTTTAGCCAAGTCAGCCTCCTGATACATCTGCTTGTTATCCTGAGTATCAGTTCTTCTGCCTGGAGGAGATTGTCCTTAAAGACCTTCTAGCTTTTCCAAGCTCCCTTGCCCTTCAGAGCTGCCTTCTGCAGGATCCCACATATCGCTTTCCTTACAAAGCCAAAGTCTACTTTCCACGTCAATAAAGGCCAGGATCTGGACCAGTGTTACTTTCCTTCTTATCTTCCTTCAGGGTATGGATCTCCACTATTTCATGGACATTACAATCAAGGCTGCCATTGATTATTGCATCTCTTACTAGTTCTTCCATGCTCCTGATCAGCAAATTTATGAAAGCACAATCCCTGGCTAGCTTATCTAGAATCTCTGTTAAGGTTTTTTTCTGACACCCTCCATAGCCTTCCTGGATTCTTGTGTCCTGCTCTGTCATCATGTCAGTAGATGTCAAAAAGGCTGAAGACTTTGGGTTTTTGATTTGGAAACTTTCTTGAGTTGTGTAGAGAAGATTTTATCCATTTCTTCACAGTGTTCGGGTGGTCTGTAACCATGCTAGTAATTGTTTATACTTACCATTGCTCAATTGTACTTATCTTTGCATATTCATCTCCTACCTCAAATCTGAATGAAGCTGCCTCTTTTTCTTCCTCATGCTACTGATCTAAAGCAGGCAGAACTTTAATCACTCAGAATGACCTTCATTTTATCATTATGTGCACCCTCAGAGGTTGAGAAATTTGGCGAATAAGTGACAGTAGAAGTCCTGCTGATCCCCCACAACTCCATACCAAATCATATTCACTCCAGAAGTAATTGCTAGTGTTTTTTTGCTGTTGATATCTGGCAATTGTATAATGATCTTATGTGAACAACAGTTTTCAAGATATAAAACATTAGCAGACATAGGTTTATTTTTATTAGGAGGCATATTTCTGATCTCAGTGTTACATGCTACTTACCAGAAGGTTTGTGTCCAAAGAATAATGGCACTATTTTTTTCTTTTTGTTTGTTTTTGCAAAAAGACTGTTGCAAGCACTTATTAACACACAAAAAATAACACTTTCTTAAACCTTTCTCACATACACTTTTTTTTGTTGATCCTTCTCCTAATTAAAAGCCCCAAACACAAATGTGATATGCAAAAGTGAAACCTGTTTGATTGAAAAAGTCTTACAGAAATTGTCAGCCAACGTTAACTGTAAAGGTTACTCAGCTTCTGAAAGTAATACACAAGAAACGTGACACAATTCTTTCATATGACTGCAGATTCAAGAAAAGGCTGCCAAAAGATACAAAGATGCCCACCAGTGTCTGCTTCTACTCCTGTTTAAAACAAAACACTTTTAGAACAGGTATTCTGGAGGAAATGACAGTTTCAGCCGTCATGAAGTTAGGAAGATACGTTGAGTCTTTATCTGGTATTATCAGATACATCAACATAACATCCTTTTTGTCTTCAAGAGACTATCCAGAGATATCACATTTATTTGGATGGCAAAGAGTCATTCAATCATTCATTTACTCCTGTAATATTTATTCATTGTTTCAACTAATAAGGAATTTCTCCAAACTCTACGTTTCTCTTTTCTACTCAGATTTTTGTAGCATTCATATGATGTGCAGGTGCATGGAAATAACTCCATATTACTGACGTTTGCAAACACCATATTCGTAGTTTAAAAGTGTAAGGTGTTTTAGGTGTTCATTACGGTTGTAATTATGTACCCAGAAACAGATGAACCAAAAAAAATACATCTGTCTTTTTTTGGTATTTTTTTTTCATTAACGGATGCCAGGGACAATACTCTGCAACATAATATATACACTAACTTGTCTTTCTCTTTGTAATTGTGGTGGTGTGTTACAGTGGATGGCAAGGATGGCTAACCTGTCAGGAAAAAGTCAAATAAATTGCCTTAGATCCCCACTGAATATCCTAACAATGATGATGAACTCCTGTATTTCCTTAATTCCTCACTCCTCTCCCCCAACCCCACCCCAAGTGGTGCAGGGGGATGGGGAGCAAGGATTACTGTCAGTCCATAATAGCTCCTCTCTGATGCTTCTTTCTCCTCATACTTTTCCCCTGCTCCAGCGTGGGTCCTTCCATGGGTTGCAGTTCCTGTCAGAGAAAATCTGTTCCTGCATGGTCTCTCCATGAGCTGCAGTTCCTTCAGGAGATATCCCTCTCCTGCAGCATGGAGTCCTCCACGGGCTGCAGTGTGGATATCTGCTCTGGTGTTGTCTTCTCCAGGGGCTGCAGGGGAATCTCTGATTCAGCGCCTGGAGCACCTCCTCCCCCTCCTTCTTCTCTCACCTTGGTGCTCTCAGGGCTGTTTCTCACATTTTTGTCCCTCGCTCCTCACTGCCTGTGCAGCATTTTGCCCTTTCTTAAATGTGTTTTCCCAGAGGTGTCACCATCTTGGCTGAGGGGCTCAGCCGTGCCCTGCAGTGGATCCACTGGAGCTGTCTGAAACCAGCTGTGTCTGGCACAGGGCAGCCCCAGCCTCTCCTCACAGAGGCCACTGCTGAAGGCCCCCTGTTACAAACACCTGGACACCTGCACCCGGTACAAGCATGTTACATAGATATGATCAGTCTGATAAACAAACCTGGTATGGCTGAGAATCTGCCAAAAGAGGAACAGTGTCAGTAAGGAGGCAGAAATGGGTTTCATGCAGTTACTTATTCTTTAATGTCTTTAATATTCCACAGAAATCAGAAATATATGCAAGTAAACTTGAAGAAGAAAAAACATTTTGAATATTATGTAGATAAAGTGACTGGCAATATAAAGTCACTTAAAATGTAGAACAAAAATTACATTCTGATAAAATATTGCTAATTTGTATTTTTTTTAATTTAGTGTGTTTTGAGACAGTTACTTGAGGTAAAGATTACAACTTTAAAATACAGCTATAAATGTGCAACAATCTCTGAGGTATTTTGTTCCCTGGTATTTCATAACTTTCATGTTGTATTTAAAGAATAAAAATCAGCAGTTTAAAACAGGATATGATATTTTAAACTTGTTTTCTTTTATATGATGCTTTCTCCAGCCCTGAAGTGTAGATTGCCAAATTACTTCACTTTCCACTTTAAGTTCTAGAAATGTCTCTACAACTTCTGTTTTCTTTGTTTTCTTGTTATGATTTTTTATTATAGAACAGAAGTGGTGTCTGCAGAATGTATTTTTTCTGAGCAGTGAACTTACTTAGTTGTTGGAGGTCTGTTTGTTTCCTTAGTAATGACTTGTGTGTATACAATGTATTCCCTCAGCTACATACAATTTAGGTAAGAATACATATATATGTTTAAAACTGTTCTTGTTAAGTCACTTGTGTTCAGAATTTCTGGTGTTTCAGAGGTTGGTACAGCAAGAATTTCTTGTAAAAATTATGGTGCTTGTTTTATCAGGAAGCCATGTTAAACATCACCTTTTATAAACGTTGAAATGGATCAAAGTAGTCGACAACTGACCTTTCAAGAGATTGTTTAAACTTAAAAGACTGCATAGGAAATTACATGCTGGAAGAAGTAAATAGAAGTTTCAGGACAGTCATCTGAAGAAAAATAGTAATTTTACATGTTATTATGGAATGTATAGTGGCATATAAGCTGTTCTGAGTTGGATTCATCTAGTCAAATGTGGACAACTATGATTTACATTTATACAGCTGAGTTAATCCTGTAGACTTCCTGCATAATGAATGGAGAACATTAGGTGACATCTACACTGCTGACTTAATCTAACATAGGAAGTGACTCTTGACTCCCTGGTCAATTGCACCAGAGTGATGCATGTCAACCATTTTTCAGGCCAGACCCTCTAAAGCTGACTGGCGGCATCCACAATTTCTGGACTGCCATTCAGCTCCAGATTCAAGACATCTAGGTTTAGGTGTCTAAACAAACAGGACCGATGCATTTGCCACCAACTAGATGGCTTGTGCCATTTGAGATGCCTTAAAACATTTGTCCTGACATCTTGCTATTGGTCCTCTATTAGATCTATTAGATCTACTACCCTTGTACGTATCTCTAACACCAATGGGAGACCTATGTCTTTTCTGAGCAGCAACTGAATACCAGGCAAGATCCCCAAGGGAATATCAAATGACGCTAGCTCCCCATATATGGGCAACCAAATTAGGCCTTATGTCCAGAAATGTATAGGACTATTGTACATCCTTTGCCATATTTTCCAACCCTAAGTAGACTTCCTGGATTCCACAGAATGTCTTAAATGGCATTAGGTGCATATGTTTAGACAACTGAATCCCACACCGAATCTCCACTGACTCTAAAGAGATAACCTGGCTCCAATGTAGAAACCTACACTAGACACCTACATGTTTTGTGTTTATAATCTATAGCTTATTTCCACGCATACATTGTAAATATAAAAATTCAAGTGAGATTAATGTTATTATTTCTGTATGGTTATTGCATTTATAGCCTTCATATTTATTACCACCCTCATCTGATGACAGTGTTGTATTATTGGCCCTAAACATTTCCAAAGGGTTGAAAGAAAGAGTGAAATAATATTTTCAGGACTCATTTGTACATTGTGCAACAAGCTTTAAAATTATATATTCATGAATCACAATTCTAATAGGAAAAAAAAAAAAACTGAAAAAATGTGGTCCCAGAATAACAGAAAAGCTAAACAAGTATTTCTGTACCTACATTGGAAATCCTTCACAAGTAACAACCACTATCAGTACCGTAAAGGGTTAACTGTGTAATGATTAAAGGTAGTTGGAGGGGGACAGTTGGCAACTGCTGCTGGGTAAGTAGTAACTCAGTCAACAGTGTTTTTAAAAAACTGTTACACTGAGTTGTACAGCTGTGTGTTGGATCCTAATTATTTGTGATTCTAATCTTGTCAATGATAAACTATATGACACTGAACATAAACTTTTGCTGAAACTTAACACATACTTTACAAAGCACTAACCAGTTTTGTCCTATAATTGCTATCTCTTTAACCCCTCTATGGGATTCTTTGTTTCCTCCAGTATTAAGCCCCCCAGAACATGGCTCTTGCTAACACCACTTTAAATATTTTTTATTGTTACTATGCTATTACAAAGCCCAAAGCACATACAACTACATGTACAACATGTACAAAAGCATGTATGCAGGCTGTACAACAACAATTTATTATTGCTACTGGGCTATTACGTAGCCCAAAGCAAGTACAACTATATTACTGATTATATTTTCATTAATTGAACAGAAAACTGACTTTATTTCGAACTCATCTCCTTAAAAAGACTGAGTAGAAAGGGTTATTATTTCTGAGAGATGACTGATTGATACCTTCTTACAATATTGCAGGTCAGTGTAACTTCATAGGCACAAGTTCTAGGTGCCTGTCTGCGAGGTACTGCAAGCAATGGCAATATACAATGCTAGATAAGTGAACTTCAAAGAGGAATAAAGGTTTCAATATCAAAAGATCATGAAATAAGTGTGCATTTTGCCAGCTCTTTGTGAAAAGGGTTGTCTAAAAGACAAAGAAGCAGGGGATAGTGATGAAAGCTATGCTCTGTTGAATGAGAAATTTGAAAGACCTCAGTGGTATATGAAATGAAGAATGATATTCCAGGTATATTTCAGAAAAAAAGATTTTGAAGTTTTGAAAGCTATCTCTGCTTTCTGTTTACTTGAAAAGAGATCTAGTATTCTGTTTTGCTCATTACAGAGAGAACATACTCTTGCAGTTACATCAGAAGACCCAGTCTTCCTGCTGAATACTTTGGCGGCTTCAAGTAAGTCACTCAAATGTGTTTGTTTGGTTGGTTTTTTTAACATATATTTAATAATCTCACCAAAATATTCTTCATACGTTGCACAAAGTTAGTGTATGGTGACTGCATTAAGGAAAATGTCAGTGTTTGCACTTCTAAAGAACACACAGAAATAGGTGTATAGATATAAAGAGGACATTTGTTAGATACATGATCTAAAGATTTAAAGTTTTTGGTAGCAGATAATACTCATATGTTTTTGTATTCTCCCTGGACTACCCTCTAGAGAAAAGCAATGAATTCCAAACATCTGTCTACCTGAAAATGGAAAAAAAGTGATGAAGAATGAGGATGACATTGAAGAAACAACTGGACATGCACACAGAATTAAGTTCATATGCTTGAGAAGAAAAATCTATGAACACAGAAAAGGAAGTTGATTGGCTGACTCTATTCTGATCATTCAAATATGTTAGCAATTCACTTTTCCTCCATATTTGACATTAGAAAATACTATGCTTGTAAGTACATACATTCATTTTAATTCATGTGAAGGGTAAATATTACCTGGCAGGCTATCAGGACTTAAAATTATTTTTCTCAGTCTTGTATACATACTGATTTTTAAGTACAATTCTTAGTTCTCAGGTTGAAGATCCTCAGTAATAAGAAATATTTTAGCAAGATCTTATGGCTGTATCTACACTAATAGTGCTAAGTCTGTGCTAAAAGTGCTCAGAACTGTTACTGGGCACTGAAGGCAGCTGCCATGATACATCCTGTTTCTATGCTTAGGCTCCCAAACACTGCATACTGGGCAAGAACAATTTAACAGATAAACCATGTCCAGGAATTAATAGGGCAAGTGCTATATGGAATGGGTCAAATCTGTGTCAGGAAATATTCTAATAGTTTTTTAGCAAACACAGTCCAATGTATGCTGAATTTAATACTACATATTCACATTTTCTGTTAACTGTAGCCTGGTTTTTGTACATTCATCTTGTGTCTGAATTACTAAGATGATGTCTTGCAAGTAGATGCAAAAACTGTACCTTTCTAATTCCCAAGAAAGCTATAAGAAATCATAATACCAAATTTAAATACCTAAACCTCTATTTTCAAATATGAACAATATGAAAGAAAAGTAGAGAACATAATACTGAAGCTGGATTCTGAGATTTATGCGATTTTAATGCCAATAGTGCGTTTTACCTTCCGACAAGCTAACTCCCAGGGATTCCATTTCTCTCTTTAGTAGACAGAAGGATAGCCAAAGGATTGGAACAGGCAATAGAAGGAGATTTCCCTAAAACTACAAAAGGAAACAGTGCAGATGAAGATCAGAACCAAATATTCTGCCTTAGGGAGTCCTTAATCGGTATCAAATCTGTCAGACTCTCCTAACTCCTATTGAAAAGGACAGGGTATGAACAAAGATATGCTTGGATTAGATTTTTAATTAATACATTTCGAATGTTTTAACAGCAATTATGGAGTACCATAAACTAGGTATTATGAAATACAATAAATAATCAATGTTTGATACCATTTGTTTCATAGTTTAAATATTAGTATTCTATGTATCTATTTCCATCAACACAGTTTACTTGTTTATGAGATTTTTAGTTTTATCACTCAGTCCCAATTGTCAATCATAAACTTCCAGCAAAACCTATGAATTCTTGCAGACTCAAATTATGTGCTACAGAAAAAAATTGTTATAGGCAGTGTATGACAGATTTTTGAGTAATTGTGGTTGTCCACAGAAAAATGACAAAGCAGGACTGAAACGGTAGTTCAATCTCATAATAAAGTAAATATGGTAAAATGTGTATGGTTCTTTAAAAAGGAAATATTTATGGGTTGAGTCTAGAAAATATGTTGTTCTCATTCATTATTAATGTGTTAAACTGTCAAAACCGATTTTTTAACAGCTTCTCTAAAAAAACAGATAAACTTTGTAAGATCAGATGAGTTAATTGGTTCCATTTTCTGGATAATTCATATGCAGTCATCCCAATACATGAAGACAGCTACAAGCAGTCTTTCCTATAGCAGGCCTTACTTGGTTTATTTTGGAATTCCTCTGAGATGATAGTGCTTATATTAATCTAATTATATCATAAAAAGGGGACTGCCCGGTGTTCATGGAGCAAACACCTTTTGGTATTGTGATTAAACAGAAGTAATGATCACAATTCAAAAAGGCATGTTCAGGACTAATAAGGAAAGAGATAAAAAGCAATACTCCATGGTTTTCTAATTGTTGTGGGTTAGCCTTGGTAGGCAGCTAAGCACCACACAGCTGCTTGTTCACTCCCCCACAACAGAACTGGGGAGAGAATTGGAAGGTAAAAGTGTGAAAAGTCGTGGGTTGTGATAAAGACAGTTTAATAGCAAAAGCAAAAGCAGCATGCACAAGCAAAGCAAAATAAGGAATTGATTCACTACTTTCCCATCAGCAGGCAGATGTTTAGCCATTTCCAGGAAAGCAGGGCTCCATCATGCGTAACAGTTACTTGGGAAGACGAATGCCATAACTCTCCCCCTTCCTTCTTCTTTCCCCAGCTTTTATTACTGAGCATGGCGTCATATGGTATGGGATATCCCTTTGGTCAGTTGTGGTCAACTGTCCTGGCTGTATCCCCTGCCAACTTCCTAGAATCATAGAACCATAGAGTCACAGAATGGTTTGGGTTGAAAGGGACCTTTAAACATCTAGCCCAATCCCCCTGCCATGGGCAGGGACATCTTTCACTACATCACGTTGCTCAAAGCCCCATCCAACCTGACTGTGAACACTTCCAATGATGGTGCATCCACAACTTCTCTAGGCAACCTGTTTCAGTGTCTCACCACCCTCACTGTAAAAAAATTCTTCCTTTTGTTCAATCTTAACCTACCCTCTTTCAGTTTCACTATTGCCCCTTCTCTTGCCACTTCAGGCCTTGGTTAAAAGTCTCTCTCATCTCTGCATCCCTAGCTTACTGACTTGCAGGGCAGTATGAGAAGCAGAAAAGGCTTGATGTTGTGTTCAGCAAGAACTAAAACATCAGTGTGTTATCAACACTGTTTTTGTCACAAATCCAAAACATAGCCCCATACTAGCTACTATGAAGAAAACTAACTCTATCCCAGCCAAAACCAATACACTATTTACATTGCAGTTTTTCACGCTAAGAGGTAAAAGTCTCAAAGTATAACTGACATAAAGAACGTAGGTAGTAACTACAAACCACACTAAGGTTCACATTATTCATGATGATGATACAGAATCATATTAAACGTAATGTGCATTCTAGGATGTTAAGGATATTAATACTAGTGAATAAATAGTTTTCTAAAATGATGGAAAAATAGGTATACATCAACTATTAGACAAGTGTTTGATATAGTATAGCACTGGAGTAGAACCTATTATACGTTTTTTATTTAAATTCCTCTTTTAAGCTGTAAACAATACTACTAAATTGTTTAAAATCTTGCTGCTGGCCAAAATTATTATGCAACAATGATTTTAATAGCTTAAATAAAATTATTTTTGTATTACTATTTATTATTCTATGTATATATGATTACCCAGTAACTATTTCACATAGTGAAGTGTCCCCTGGAAAACATGAAAATAGTACCTGGAAAATAAAATTCTATTTAAAAAATCATACATAGATAAGTAGGTTAAATGTTAATTGACTGGCCTTTAGATTACACAGGTATTAGAAAGCAGTAAGTCACAGCTGACTAGGAATTATTCCTATTACCACACTTACGCTGCAGTTTTCACAAAGCCTTACCTACAACTGGTTTTCTTTCCAATTACTTGGTCACATATTGTATGCAGTGATCTGCATGCTGATACATGAGAAGACCATTTTATTTAATCAGTGATAACAAAAATTACTTAGTGCAGTGTGAGCAGCAATAATTTTGAGGAAGAAAATAAAATAAAGAGTGGGAAAATTAATTCAGAAAACAAATGTAATTATTACTTACTGTTAAATCAAACAGACTGTTAAATAAAAAGTCAGAGGGCTAGCAATGTACTACTTCTGTCTTATCAGACACTAGATAAACAAATGTCCCTGACAGAAAGGGAGTGGCTTCATCTGTGTTGTCATGTTAGTTCAAGATGACTGCATGTTGGCATGTGTGTGGGCTTGAGTTAAGTGCACACATCTGGTTTTCCTTATACAGGAACTTGCTTTAAAAGAGAGACAATTTAGAGAAGGATGACTATCACAAAACCCTTGCTAGTGGTCTGTGGCAATGCTTCAACTACTCTAAGAATAACAGCAGACTGTTACACTTAGAATCGTGTTACAGGCAAAAGGGAACACACCATATATAGAAAGCTAAGAATTTAACATTAGACCAATTAATGTTTTACAAATCCAAATTATCTAATGAACACAAAGACTTAGTAGCAATACAGATAAAACAGTTATACCCACTTACCACATGCACACTTCTGAGTATCTACCACTTTACTCTAGTGCTGAGATCACACTTCCACTACCTATTGGGAGAGGGGAGAGGAAAGGTGTTGTTTTCATAGTTGACTTTGTTTCTCACTATCTTAATCTATTTTAATTAGCAAGGAAGTAAATTAATTTTCCTTAAGTTAAGTTTGTTTTGCCCATGACAGTAATTGGTAAGCAATCTCACTGCCTTTATCTCAACCCATGAGCTTTCTATTTTCTCCCCCTGTTCTGTTGAGGAACAGGGGTTGAGTGAGCAGCTGGGTGGGAGCATGTCCCTTAGCCAAGCTTGGCCCTTAGCCCACCATAACCTACCTCCCACATCCACTCCTCTGAGTATCTACCCCTTTGCTCTGGTGCTGAAATCACCCTTCCACTCTCCTTCTGGGCCCAAAGGTTGTCATTGTCAGTCATTCTCAGGGTTTCTGGACTGGGGGTGTGTGACCATAGCTCACCAGTGTTTCAGGCCACAGGCCAGAAAGAGCAGAATGCCCATGGCAGGTGCAGCCCTCTTGGCACAGGGCCCTACTCAGGGCTCTGGGAATGTGTTTATCCTCTCTCACTCCCTCCATGCCATCTGCCTCCTGGGGCCTTGCAGGGGAGGATGGCAAGTGCCCCTGACCCATCTCGATACAAAAGGCTCCCTCTCCAGCCCAAGGTCTGAGAAAAATAAAGCAACACTGAACTGTGGAAATAAAGATGTTGGGAAGTAAACTCAGATACTCCTTGTTCTTTGGTATTAGAAATTAGTTATTAGAACACTGAGCAGACTGTGACACTTTATAATGAAGAATAGTTTGACAAACTGGAGATATTTAGAAATGAAAAATAAAACCAATCCACTGTCTGGAAGAACTAATGAGAATAATAAAGAACAAAAAATCTGCATACTGTAAACTGGCTACAGGAAATTGCTAATGAGAATAGCAATTTGAAATATTTGAAAGGTATAAAAACTGAAAGAGAAGAGCTGTAAATAGGAAAATTAAATGACATTTACTCAAAGAAAAATCAAGCTGTGAAGGTGACCAACACATTGTAGAAGCATATGTTTATTTTCGAACTCCTCATCTGTAGAGATAATTGCATACAAGGTTCCTCTGGTTAATGGTGAATTTCACCCAATAGTTATCATTCAGTATTGAATCCTATTTAGTCATTTTTCCAGGGATTCTTCAGAACTGGATTCTCCCATCTAAAATTTGAACAAGTAGACGAAGATACTGGTATATGTACCATTTGGGGATGGATGGTTTAGACATTCTGCTGATGGCAAGCATAAGAAAAGATAAAGCAATTTTGAAAGACAACACTTCTTTAGGATCTTCTTTCTTCTTACTCAGTTATTCTGACCTCTGGCTAGAAATCTCTACCAAAAAACTTTGGAAGGCTGAGGCTATACTGTGACCGATGTTTGCAATGTTTTCGTTCTACCACTTCTTATTTTAGGCATCTGGACACTGACGGGCTTCTCCAGTCAGGGTCCAGTTTCTCAGCAGCAAAACCCAAATATATATATATAAAATGGGGTTGGCAGATCCCCTTTATATGGCCTCTCTAGAGGTCTCCTTGTGTACTTCCTCTACACTGATATATTTGATTATGTGATGACTGTGAAATATTAAGGCTATCCTTATATTCTACAGTGGGTGTTGTTACTGATTGTTTTAGTACCAACCTGTACTTTTCAGTTGATTATGTCTTTGTTTCACCTGATGACTTTCTGCAAGGTAAATTCAGAAAGAAAGAGAGAAAATCACTGTCCTCTCCCGTTCTTTTTAACTCACATTTCTTTAAAGAGTCTGTGTTTATGTACAGTCTGTATGCATTCCATAACTGTGGTTTTCCTGAAGGAAGAGTTGGGGTGTCCTTAAGGGGTTCTCATTTATGTGACCCATGTTTAGCTATCCATATTAGCTCAGAAGACAGACAAGGGGCCACCCATTCAGTGACACAGCAGAACTAGGAGACAGAAAGTGGGGTAGTTATTCAGGATCTGAAGGAGAAATGCTGCACAATTTAAGAAAGCTATTGCACAGAAGAGTTATTTTAATCCTTTAATCCTCTTCCAGCAGATGAAGGGAACTGATTATTCCCTTCTCTTTGGTGCCTGAAGACTGCATGTGGAGGACTGTGTCCATTCTGGGCTCCACAGTACAAAAAAGACACTAACAACCTGGAGTGACTATAGCAGAAGGCCATCAAAGTGTAAGGGGGCTTCGACCCATGGTGTACAAGGAGAGGCTGAGAGGACTGAGTTTGTTCAGCCTTGAAAAGTGAAGGCTACCATGGGGATCTTACTGCTATCTACAACGTCCAATAGTAGAGTGTTAAAACAAAACAAACCAAACAAACAAAAACAGACCCAGAATTTTCTGAGGTACACAGTGGATGACACACAATGTTGATAAAACACAGTGGACAAAAACTGAAACATGGGAAATTCTGACTGGATATAAGGAAAAGGTTTTTCACCATGTGAGTGATTGAACTCAGGAACAGGCTTCCCAGTGATATCTTTGGAGATATTCAGAACCTGACTGTCCATGATTCTGAGCAACCTGCTGTAACTGGACCTGCTTTGTGCAGGGCCTTGGACTGTGTGACCTCTGGAGGTCCTTTTCGACTTGCATGCTTCTATGATTCTGTGAAAAGATGAGCCTTTATGCAGGTAGAGGGAAAATTTGAGGGAAGGAAAATGTTTTTACATGTTCAGAAGAGATTAAAAGAATATGAATTTCTTATAATAAAAGTTTTTCCATTACAGTACAAGCAGCTGTGTACACAGGATTAATTGTTCTAGGGTGACTGAACTATGACTAAATGTAGATGTCTAGGGAGATGCCTATCTCCATTTTCAGTACTTAATTTAAAGTAGGTTAATCCCTGCTGGTCTTCTATCACAGAGTCTCATATTGATTGGCAGATTGTGGCTAAATCTTTTATCAGCTGAGCTCTCTCATCATAGGGACCTTGTGGAATAATAGTCCTCTCATAGAAGAAAACATTACTAATTGACCTAACTCTCCAAAATCACATGGAGGGAGAGGACTGTGAGAAAGAAGTAAATATAGGTCTAGTTTTGTGACTAAAAGAATCTAGCTAAATCCAAAGTGTAGGTATACATTGAATTTTGTCTTGAGTCCTAATGAGTGTGTATTCTTTGGGTTTAGCTTGCCTTCTGGAACAATTTTTAGCCTGTATGATTAAGATATTGCAAATTCACTTCTCTCTTTCCTAAACATATTTCTATGTCTGATAGATATACTTTAATTTCTCATCATATCAAATCCTATTGTCTACAAGAAGGTTTCAGGTAAGGCAATTATTTCCAAAGGTCTGTTATGTGTACTTTTAAAATATGAAATTGGCAGTTTTTCAATATGTCGTGGTTTAGCCCCAGTCGGCAACCAAGCACCACGCAGCCTCTCGCTCACCCTCCCCCTCCCCGGTGGGATGGGGGAGAGAATCGGAAGGGCAAGAGTAAGAAAACCCACGGGTTGAGATAAGAACAGTTTAATAATTGAAATAAAAATAATAATAATAATAATAATAGTAATAATAATAATAACAATAGTAATTGTAATGAAAAGGAGAACGAGAGAGACAAACAAAACCCAGGGAAAAGAAAACAAGTGATGCAACTGCTCACCACCCGCCGACCGACACGCAGCCAGTCCCCGAGCAGTGATTGCTCCCCCCGGCCAACTCCCCGCAGTTTATATACTGAGCATGACGTCATATGGTATGGAATAGCCCCTTGGTCAGTTTGGATCAGCTATCCTGGCTGTTCCCCCTCCCAGTTCCCTGTGCACCTGGCAGAGCATGGGAAGCTGAAAAAGAAAGTCCTTGACTGGTGTAAGCTCTACTTAGCAACAACCAAAACATCAGTGTGTTATCAGCATTCTTCTTACACTAAATCCAAAACACAGCACTATGCTAGCTACTAGGAAGAAAATTAACTCTCTCCCAGCTGAAACCAGGACACAATATCATATCATTCTATTCATGCACCATATATGTGGGCTTATGAAGATATTAAAGTGAAAATTTGATAATTACATGAAAAAAAGGTCTTTTTTTAAAAATGCATCTTTATAGTTGGATTTAACATTGAATTTTGAAGCCCCAAACCAATTTTAGAAATAAAGGGTTTAAGTTTCATTTTTTATGGTATTCACAAAAGACAACAAAAGAGAAACAAGCCTGTGATCTTTATCCTTCATTAGAGACAAACAGCAATCCGCACACTGACCTTGCAATGATACTACATTCAGCAAAATAGTACACTGACTATTCAAGGATAAGCTTAGAGATGGACTATGTCGTGTCTATGGTTCAATGGAGTATTTTTTGAACACCACAAACTTCATTTGTTAGTTATACAAGACAAAATAGATACCTAAAATCAAAGTAAATCTTTGAAACAGAATCAGTAAATAGCAAGCCTTTGAATTGGAGGATATACGGTTTAATTGCTGTGCTGCTTCTGCCTTCCTGACCTAACTCCTGATCTATGGGAATTGACAGTCATTGTATAATACCTTCTCTTTGTAGCTGTTTCCAATGGCTGTTTACTTGATTATTCACAACTTATCTTTTAAGCTGCTCCTCTAATGTCTGTCTTAAAACATAGATACAGCAATGAATTAAAACAAAAATTTCACACTATAATAATCCAAGTTCCACTGAGCATATAATTTCCTTATGTCCACTCTGGCCTATGATGGACTTGCTGGTCCATTGCCGGTCTGTTGATTTATTAAGGTGATCCAAGTATTTTACAGGAAATGCCATTTTCTTCATGTTCCAAAGTTAAAGGGACAAAGGAACCTGGTGGAATACAAGATTGGGTGAAATAATCTGTAAAACACATACTGTATGCACATCCTCCACCTTTTATTCAATACATTCAAGAAAAATAGAATACGTGTTATTGAAGAATAAATAATTTGGGAAAAATATTTTTAACTAGTTTGGCAAATCCTCATTCAAATAGTACCATCAAAGCCTTTGTAAATTTAACTAAAACTGAATGAATTATTAGAATGTCAATAAATTTCCTAGCTTAATAAACAACCACCTCACTAATGAAGTGTGAAGACAATTACAAGGAGACACTTAATTAGATCATTTATAACTCATTAAGTAGCAAACTGCTATACCCCCTGTTGGTTACTGTTACTGGTGAAAAGAGATAAACCAGCAGAACTGTTGCTGCAGATGTTAAATTAAGTTTACATGTTCCAAGCAGCTAGTGTACATGTGTCCATTTATTTCAGTAGCATCACTTTTTTTTGCTGAAGCCTAGTGTACAGGTCCCTGGAATGTGAGAGCTCAATACCTAGAAAGTGTGCTGTTATATTGTGTCACTTTGCAATGTAATTGTACTTCAAATTCAACATATATACAAAAAGCTTCGCTATGTGGATGTATGAGCAAAAGGTATCTGCTTGTATCTGTAGGGCCTTTTGTAATTTGGAAAGGTGGTTTTAGTCAGGCAACATTCAGTCAAGGTGATACCGCCTTTTCTGAATTTGTGAGTACCAACAAACAAGTGTTAAGAAAAGGTAACTTCTGTCTACTATACTTTACACTGCAGAGCTTGTCAATAAGTAGGTCTTCCAAGTGAAGATGTGAACAAGATGTCAAAAATGATCACATGACGCAGTCAGGCCTTCTTTTTTTTAACTTTGTGTAAGTTGTAACTCTCTTTCAAATAAAAATGACAGTGAGTTAACTACACCTTAGCGGAAGGACATAAGCATGTATATTTTCAGTTTATAAGCTTTTGGAGCTCAGATAGTATTCATTAGGATTAATTTAAGTAACTAGCTTAGGTGCTACCTCATCAAAATATCACACACTTAGCTCAGATATGTATGTCATTGTAATTTATGATTACCCTATGACATCAGTGAAGAAATTTTAATGCCTCTGAAAATCTGCAGAGGGATGGCTGCTTTTGAAACAGATGTCTAAGGTTTTTTACAAACTACATGGTTGATCCAGTCTGGTAAGTTAAATACCTATCTTTCTTAATGAGTCCGCGGAGAACTAAATGAAATACAGCATGTAGAAAGTCCTTGGTTCTATGCTTCATTCAGTCTAAGTGAGAAGCAAGATGCTTTGCATCCCAGGAGAGTGTTATGACTATAAAGACTTCCACTCCTTGGTTAAAAAAGCCCAGACTTTTTATTTGTAACTAAGCATACAAAAGTCATCAATGGGTAATAAAAAAGACAACACAGAATCTGATGTTTAAGGTATTTAGCTGAGTTGGAAAACATGGATCTGTGATTCCTGCTCCAGAGTTTTTTTTCTCTCTCTTTCCAAATAGGTGGAGACTACGCTTGACTAAAATATTCTTTACTTTAGTGTTTGTCATATTCCTGAGAAATGCATACGTTTATGTTGAGACTATGTTGAGACTAAGTTAAGTTGAGACTAAGAACTTCCCATTTTCTGGTTGAATGTTAGAGTTAGGTACCTTCAACATAAATGTTGAAATTAGTTGTGCTACATGGAACCTCGCAAGGTCTTTGAGGGGACTTTAATTCTCTTCAATTAAATAAATACTAATCTCCCAGGATAGATGATCCCGAGAATTCCTGTGCAATTAGACACCCAGGGAACCTCAGGCTAAAAAGGAAGTAATTTATTATTTTTGGATGCAAGTGAGGTTAACCAGTCATGGAAAACACACAGAAAAGATTGCTGTCTTGGTCTTAGTTTGACTTTAAACACCTAATTCACAACATGGACCATGTGTTAGTGAAATAAATGCTACTACTTCTCATCAGAAAAAGGATATGGAACAGAAAGTCCTGGCTTTTGGCTCTCCCATAAGTTGGCTGTTTGACACTGGTCAAGTCACTGATAAAGCCAAGTGTAGCTATCTTTACCTGGAAGAAATTAATTTAATTTAAATTTGCCTCCACTGTAAATTCATAAAGTATAAATATTTTGAGTTTAAATTGTATTTTTGTACAGTACAATGACATGCCATTTGGACTTGCTTCAAAATAATTTATTCAGAATGGCATCACATAGTAAACAGCATGCATAACATGGTACAAAAAATCATGTAGCTAAGCAATGGTTCTCAAAAAGATTCTCCATGGTATTGACTTTCACCTGATTGCTCTACAAAACTCATGCTGTTTTGTTGTGTATATTCTGGCTGCTGGAGAAGAAAATATTGTTTAAGCTCTGAGTTATATTTTCTGTTTAAGGCATTTATGTTGTGGTTAAGTTATGCTTTTTAGAGTCTAAAAAATATAATAATTGCTTTATGAATTCTGAAGTTTGAAAAAAATAAGCAGAAAAAAATGTGATTACTAACAATACTGGGGTTTTGTGTTTGCTTGAGTGTACTGGTTTTTGCTTGGATAGAGTATTTTTATTCATAGTAGCTTGCATGGTGCTGTGTTTTGGATTTGTAACCAAAACAGTGCTGATAACACAGAGATGTTTTGGTTATTGCTGAGCACTGTTTACCCAGAGTCAAGGCCTTTTCTGCTTCTCACACCACCCCATCAGCAAGTAGGCTGGGGATGCACAAGAAGTTGGGAGGGGACACAGCTGGGACAGCTGATCCCAGCTGAACAAAGGGATATTCCATACCATATGATGTCATGCTCAGCAATAAAAGCTGGGGGAAGAAGGAGCAAGGGGGGACGTTCTGAGTTATGGCATTTGTCTTCCCAAAGTAACCATTACACGTGATGGAGTCCTGGTTTCCTGGAGATGGCTGAACACTTGCCTGCTGATAGGAAGTAGTGAATGAATTCCTTATTTTGCTTTGCTTGCAAGCACAGCTTTTGCTTTACCTATTAAACTGTGTTTATCTCAACCCCTGGGTTTTCTCACTTTCACCCTTCTGATTCGCTCCCCCATCCAACCCAGGGGGAGTGAGAGAGCAGGTGCGTGTTTTGTGTTTGCTTGTTTTTACAAGAATCTTTCTGTCTCATATTCTGCTTTCAAAATCTGCTTAAAACTAACAAGTAAATTGAGGCCACTTTGTGCAGATGACACAAATCTGGCTTTGGCTAATCAAACCATTGAAGAAAGTAAATCACTTCTGAAGAGCCAAAGAAAACCTGCAAAGAAAACCTGACAAGCATGTGACTGACTAATGCAAAGTAGCATTCACTGAAAGAGTTATTAAGATCTATATATGACTTTTAGACTGCAACAACTAAAAAAAAGCATGGGTATTTTCATGAACATTTTTCAAAATATAATAGTATATTGAAAAGCTTTTTTCTTCTTTAAATAAACCCAAGAATAAGTATGTGGAATTAGACTGGGTTAAAATCTGTTTTGTTCTCTACAGTGTAAATTTTGTTCTCTATAGTGAAAAACAGCAAAATATGTTGTTACTGGAAAAATAATCATCATCAGTCTTTTAAAATATTTATTTAGAAAAATAATTTTAAAACTATTTTCTATCTAATAATTAATTTGATATGAGGTGACCTAGTACGTTTCTTTATGAGGTGACCTGGGTAAATAGAATAAAATGATAAAACTAATATTTCCACAAAAAATAATTATTTAGTGTTAAGGTTATTTTATTGTATTCTGAAAAGGGGACAAAGAGAAGACAACATATGCTAATAAATTCTATAGTTATAATGTGTTACTTTTTTTTTCCATCACGGATAGTTATAACCTGATCTGCTGCAAAAATTCTTAAAAAGATTAAAACCCAAAGATTTAGAAAGGTGAAATGAGCAGAGAAGGGCAGCTTGGTTACATGGAGTAGAGAACAAGAGTGTAAAGAAGTAAAGGAAAGATATATAAAGATTGGCACATTTCACAAAATGGGGAGAACCAACGCAATACACTATGTGTCTTTGGAAGAGGCAACAGTGAAACTCATGAAGTTTTATGTGGCCCAAAATGAGTATGTAAAAATCAGGGTGATTTTTCATGTCTTAGGTAACCTATGAGTCATGCATTTTGAGGGAGAGAAGAAATGTGAATCTTATTTTCTACTTAAACTGTATAAAAGAAATCAGATTATGCATCTGAATATCTTATTTTGAAGAGAAAAATCTTAAAGCGGGACAAAAATGAGTCCAAAATATTCATAAATCTTTAAATGATACTATGTTATAACAGATCTATGCATTTTATTATAGACCTACATGGAAATTTGAAGCTTAGTGTGTGCCTTTGAGACCTCAAGTACTTAGGGTTGACAACTGAAAAAAAGACTTTCTGAATTTGATGCAATGTTTAAATGGGTCTAAAAGGAAGAGTCCTTTTTCTCCCTCTTATTAGGTGATCTTTTAAGATCCTTTGAAATAAAGATTTTTAGATCCTTTAAAAAAAAAGGTATCTATTTTCTCTTGCACTGAACAGTATATTAATACAAACTTTGAATGCTCAAAGTTACATTTTTCTATGTAATTTTCTTATAGCTGGAGGGTGAATGGGTCATGATGGTTAGAATACCCATTATTCCAATGTCCCTTGAAGGGAAAAGAGGGAGAAATTGGCCAAAGAAAGACCTAATTTATCAGCTAAAAATCCTAGCTTCACTGGGAATATTCATTGCGATATTTCTCTAATGAACAGTGGTAAGCAGTGTAAGAGACATGAAATATTTGAATACTAGAGGAGAAACCCTTTGCTTTCATGAGAAACGTGTAGTTTTCTTATACATGTACACTTGCATTGGCATTGTACTGTGAATTATATATCTTCCAATAATGTTTTCAAGGGAAACTTCTTTATATTTCTCTTTGGAGAAGAATTTCACATACTGTCTTAACCTTTTCTCCTAAGGCCATACTCTGTCTCTTAAAGTTTGTATCTTTAGATGTTCTCTGTTTGAAGGAAGAGCTTTATAACTTTCAAATGATACAAACTTTCTAGTCATTCTAGTACACATTCCTGGTTCAAGCAGAAGTTTGGTAAAAGACAAGACTTTGGAATATCTAAAATTTGATGTGTCTCTTAAAGTGTTATAAGGACAAGTACCAATGATATTAATTATTTTAAAACATTGTTTAAAATATTGCTTATTTTCAAGATTACTCTGATCTTAAGAATTTTGGAAGTTGTTACGTAGAAGACTACAAAATGAAGTTTTACGTCATCAGTACAAAGAAATTAATGGCTGGTGCCTACTATTGTAGTATTAGAAGTTATATAGGTAGATAGAGTCTGTAAGCAGATACACTTATGAATAATAATAATACATGAATTATCTGGAAAATTTTTGTCTTTAAAAGCAAAAAGTAAAAATCACAGACAAATAGCAATTATTAAGTTAATCTAAGATTTAGGGTTTAGTAGCTTGCAGTATATACTTGGCACAGCTGATATAGTCTTTTAAAATTGATCAAAGTCATAACTCTTCACTCAGGGATGTTTGATCAAGGATGTTTCTGTGCTTAGAGTTATTAGAGGAAGATATATCATGCCAGATTCAACAGCCCAAGAGAGGTGAGGTTGCTGTCGCTTCATGTCCCCAGGTCCAGCCAGTAGCAAGCCTGAAGATGTATTCCCATGCACATATACATGACATATATACATAAATACATATATACATGGCCAGCTACACAGATCACAGGCAGACACGCAGAGCAGTCACACAAGCACAGGCAGAACCAACAGGCTCATCCTGTTCCCCTCTCTCGCTGAGCAGGATGGAGGTCCACTAGTGATACATATGTACAATGTTGTTGTGGTTTAAACCCAGTTGACAACTAAGCTGGCAGCTAAGCACCACACAGCCGCTTGCTCACCCTTCCCCCGATCCCCCGGGGGATGGGGGAGAGAATCGGGAAAAAGAGGGAAAAAAAAAGTAAAACCCATGGGTTGAGATAAAAGCAGTTTAATAGGACAGCAGAGGGAGAGAAAATAATAATAATAATGATAACAAGATATATAAAATAGGTGATGCACAATGTAATTGCTCACCACCTGCTGACTGATGCCCAGCCAGTCCCCGAGCAGCAATGGCTGCCCCCCGGACAACATCCCCCAGTTTATATACTGAGCATGACGTCATATGGTATGGAATAGCCCTTTGGTCAGTTTGGATCAACTGTCTTAGCTGCACCCCCTCCCAGTTTCTTGTGTACCTGGCAGAGCATGGGAAGCTGAAAAAGAAAGTTGTTGACTAGTCTAAGCGCTACTTAGCAACAACTAAAACATCAGTGTGTGATCAGCATTTTTCTCATACTAAATCCAAAACACAGCACTATGCCAGCTACTAGGAAGAAAAGTAACTCTAACTCAGCTGAAACCAGGACACTCCAGCAACCGGGCTCAGACACTCAGTCTGCCCAGTAACTGACCCTTGGATCCCAGTCTCCCCACTTGCTGGCACCTGGACTTATGAGCCCCTGAGACCACAGCCCCCCTCCAGTTGCTGGTACAGACTGTCACACACATGCACATGCAGCTAGCCAGGACTTCCTGAGTCCAAGCAGCCAACACCCTAGTGCTCTCACTCACTTCACCCTGCTCCCAGGCCACTTCAGCCATTCACCAGCTGCTCCAGCTTGATCTTTGCTAACAATCACATATGCACTTGCACACCCGCACTTGCTCTATTCACTGGTACCATGGAAACATAGCCTTTCAACCCATGGTTTGGCTTCAGTTGCTGGCAGTCAGACACTCATACACACATATGCACACACACCCTTACCCAGGAAAGAGTCAGAAAGGAGGCATCTGGACTGCCAGGTCCAGGTCTGGACTCTCCAGTACAAGTAGTATTTAGACATGTTAGAGCAAGTTCAATGAAGGACCATGGGGATGATTAAAGAACTGGAGCGTTTCTCATACAAAGAAAGGCTGAGAGAGATGGGACTGTTCAACTTGGAGAAGAGAAGGATTGAAGGGATCTTATCAATGTGTATAAATATCTGATGGGTGTGAGTAAGGAAGATGCAGCATGGCACTGGCCAACCTGTTCTAGGGTGGCCCTTCTCTGAACAGGGAAGTTGGACCAGATGATCTCCAGAGGTCCCTTCCAATCTCATCTCAATGATTCTATGTTGATGTGATTCTATGAGTTACCCATTTCAGAATGGATAATGTATTTCATTTCATCATTTTCAGAATATCTAATTCCAGTATCTAGTTAATGACTTTGTTTTCTTTCTTTTTTTTTTTCCAAGAAAAAAATCATTCTTTGACAAGGAATTTAGTTTTTAAGACTTCTAGGTGTATATGAGATATGCATGTGTATTTATACAGATATATGTATATTTTTTATGTGTACACAAACACACTCTTAATCGTATCAAACCAAAATAAAATCTTTAGATCTTATATGAAGGCAGGAACAGAGATGTTGAAGTGTTTAAGCAAACACTGTTATTGCAAATGAACAGTCAATGATTCCTGCTAAAAATAATTCTCTTTCTCCATGTATAAACAGTTATGAAACAGTCTTCAGCTACTTGATTATAAAGATGAGATTCAATCTGAAACCAAGACAGCTACATTCAGATGTCTAGATCTGCTTGGAACCCATCATCTCAACTTCTCTCACAATTAATAGAGGCTAGGTTGTGATCCAGTGTCCCATATATAAGTTTCTCGTGATTTTTTCGTTGCCTTAGTGTGTCTCTCCTGGTCTCCAGTGGTCAGTTCAGGAAGGCACATGTTTCCCACAGCTTCTGTTTTTAAGCTATTAGATATATATTGAACTATAATTGAATAATTATCAAACTATAGTTATTTAACAAATTAAATAAAAATGAAATAGCAACCACATATATTAAAATAAATATTATTATGGCAGTCTTTCTTCTTGGAAGGAGAAGAGGGAAGGTCTGATAGAAATAAGGACAGTGAGGAGTTTGAATACATTAGAAATCAAATAAATCCTGTGAATTACATATGAACAATATCAAATGACAAAACCAAGTTTCTTAATTACAAAGAAGAGTGAAAAAATAATAGATACATCTATATTATATTTTGAGAGAAGGAAGACATGTTATACAAAGGGATGATTAAGTATTTTCCCCTTCATCAGTAGCTAAAAATATTGATAATTAGTAGCCTAAATAATTTTTTTCCAGTTTCTGAAACACTTGGATCATGAAAGCTGTAGTTTACAAGTCTTTAAAACGAATAAATAATTACATACTACAGAAATTGCCTTAAAAAATTATATAATGTTAGTGGTATACTAATATTCTGAAAGGGAAAGAAGACAAATTAGAGGTGTGCTTTTAATTTATATCTGCTCCTGGAAAGAGACAGAAAGAGAAAGTGGTTTAATAGAGTACATAACAGTAAATGAATATTTAAACCTTTGTATAACTAGTGTAATGATACCTTGGGGGTAATAGCACTTATATGCATCTAGGGAAAAGAAAATAGTTCAATTTTTGCTTAATACATTTACTTGGGTATTCTTATAATAACTTTTCATGACCATGATTTTTTAAGATGGCCCAGTTACATTTTCAAATGGCTATTTAAAGGTAGGAATAGAGCTGTTTCTCTTATTTAACTTATTTATGTTATTACCAAAAAGGGGTTTTAATTTTTTAATGGCACAACACTAGCTATTTTATTGCCTTTTTAGTTCTTACATTAATATGATTAGGTTCCTCTGTCTCTGCTTCTTGTGCTGCAGTTTACTTCATTGTCTCATTGGTATTGCTAGCATTTTAATGGTTTCCTGTGGACCTGGAAGACATCCTGTGGATGTTTACACAATATTAACTTAATTACACATCTACCTTTATTTGCTGTAGTTGCTATATTTTTAATTGCTCATGACTTTGTTGTTGAGCTCAGATTATTCTAATCACACCTTGAATGCCTCTTTAAAGTCTTTTGTTTGGTTTTGATGATTTAGATTGGAGGAATAATTAGTGGTTTTAACTATTCTCAAGAACCAATTTATTAAAGCAAAAGTAGGGCAACTGAATGTTTTCTTAAACTTTGCACATGTCTTGTGCTATCTTGATAATCACCCATCAAAGGATTTTAAAGTAATGACTCTGTTATTTCCACATAATTGTAGTTGTTTTATCACTGTAAAGGAACCTTTTATTTACAAACATGTCATAAGACATCAGCTGAGTTAATATACCTTTTTATAACAACCAAGAGCAAGAAAATCACAGAATCACACAGTTGTTGAAACTGGAAGGAGCCTTTCGAGGTCATCGAGTCCAACTCTCCTGCTTAACCAGGGTCAGGTAGATCAGGTTGTTTATGGCTGTGTCCAGTCAGGTTTTGAGTACGTCCAAGGATGGAGACACAATAACCCTTCTGGGCAACCTGTGTTTGACTACCCTCAGAGTAAAAAAGTTTTTTTTGTGTTAAGATGGAATGTCATGTATTTCAGTTTGTGCCCATTGCTTCTTGTCCTGTCACTGGGCACCACTGAAAAGAACCTGGGTCTCTCATCTTCCTTCCCTCCAGTTAGGTATTTTTGAGTCAAAGGAGAAAAATAGTCACTTTCAGAGTGCAAATTGTCTCATTTACCAAATATCTAACATACATTGGTTAAATTGCATCTTAAATGCCTGAATAGAAAAAGACACTAGAGTGTCCAGGTCAAAGGTAGGTTTCTATATTACAGATGTCTAAAGTTAAGTGAGGCAATCCCACCCTCTGTTTGTAGCCTATCAGTATTTCAACTAAATGCATACTTATTCCAATTACAAACTCATAATTTCACATCCTTTGAAATTTTCCAGCAGCACAAATATTTTTACTTCCAATACTATGGCTGCAAGGTAAATATGAGTGCAAACACAGGCCAACCGTCACATTAGACAAAGAGCAAATGCATACCCTGTGCAGATGGAATTTACTGTCTAGATAAGTATCAGTAGGGAGGCCTTTAGTGACACAAACCGCAGCATATGGAAGGGAAACAACCTAGAAGTCATTCATTGCAACAGGAGACAAGTTTACATAGATAAAGTCAAACTGGAAGACTCAGGAAATAGTAGATCCACTAGAAAGGAAGTCTCATTAAAGAGAGGCTGAGCCTTATTTCTGTGCAGACTGACTTGCAGGTCAATACACTTTTGATGCATGATAACCAAAGAAATACTCGATGCATGAGCAACTTCCTTGCTGTCTCAGATGAAATAGCTTTCCAAAAGAAATGGTATTACCTATAATTGAGTAACAGTACTAACATGAGCCTAAAATCTGTAGCTAAACCATCTAAAACCTTAGCTTTGGTAATACCAGATTTATCAGTGTTGGCCTGAGAGTCAAATCCTGATCATCTTGTTGATGTATCATAGCTACATGGTTACATCATGAAGCGCCTAGGCACATGAGGAAAATCAGTAAATCAGATTGAGATACCAAACCCAAGAGGTGAAAGAAAAACATTCTAAACAAGGCTAAGTCTGCAACTTCATGTCAAGGTGCCTCGTATATGGTTTGTAGGAAAGTATCAAGGTCAGATCTTGCACCTCTCTCCAGAAACAGACATTTTAAACTTTACTTTGAAGAACTGAATAAGATGCAGTCAAGTTTTTGAGAAGAAAAAAACAAAAGAGTAAATTCCAAGTGTTTCTTCTCAGACAACTTCCAACACAAAATTAGAGTGTGAAACATGATCTATCTTCTGCTCTTGGCTAGGTATTCTATCTGTACACTGTTAAATGCATATACTTCAAGGAATGAATCCTGGTCAAGTCAAGTGATAAAGAATGTCTCACTAGCCCTTCATGAGCAAACTGGCCACATCCATGCTGTGTTATTTGGCCCTGTTATTTTTATGAACTGCATTCAGTGACCTTGTACGACAAAAAAATTAATTATTAAGGAGATTGTGTGTGCATGTTTTCTTTCAATTTAAAATACTTGAAATAATACAACTGTTGTATTGCAGACCATCAGATTGTGCTTTTCTAGCACAAAAATTAGCCTATACACTATAAGCCCTGAGATGTAGCATGAGGGCCACTAGCTCCAGAACTTCCCAATGGTTTTCTTTTGGAGAGAAGCGTAGGTTCTAAAAATAGCTCTTGGCGAACTGGGAGTGAAATAAGTTATATGCAGTAAGCACAACCATGAATGCAAAGAATGAACTGGTGGGTTAAATTATATAATAGTGTAGTTACACTCTGGTACAGTGGCTGTATTAGGGTAGCTGGTGGAGAATATTCACTTTATTTCTCCAGATCCATTCTCTGTTATAACTTTAACCTGTGGTTACAGAATTATTGGCAACTACAGTTCTTAAACCCGTCACACTGAAGAAAAGCCTAAATTTGTCTGTCTAAACTGTTTGGTGAATTCTCTGTATGAATAGTTATATACATAGTGAGGAGTCACCAATTTTTGAATGAAGGTGGCTACCATGTTTATGCCTTGTAAAGAGTCTGAACTTCTGGGTGGGTTTTATTCTCATGATAAGAATCATGATTTCCTCAAGAGCTTAGGCTGAACAATGTCAAGCTTTTGCATTTTAGCTTAGCTCAAATTTGAGATAGTTACTGAACATTCAACCTTGAAAAATGGTGACATTTCTGTAAATTTGCAGAACTACCAGCAAGTAATTTTAATATAAAAGCAGATAACTATATTGTCTGTGAGGTATAGACACATAAAATGGTAGCTACTTAACAGTTGTAGTGATAAATATTTCTCTTAAGAGCAACAGTTCTGCCTAGGTCTAACTTCAGCTCCCATATCCTTTTTTTTTTTTTTTTTTTTTTTTTTTTTTTTTTATAGAGTTTCATTTTGTGAAACTGATGACATAATTATTTATTTGAATTCTTATTTTCTCCATTCACAATGCTTTCTTTAGATTATTTGTGCCCATTCTGGAAGTAAAATATTATTTTATACTTTTCTATTAATTGTCAATTATAACAACCTAAAGGTCACAACAACTGCCTATGTTTTCTCATACAATTTGCTTGCAATGTTTGTCATACAATTTGCTCTGATGCCTCTGTTTGCCAGTCAAATATCTCAGAAATAATTTGCATGACTGCATTTCACATATAGCTGGCATTCCTTAAAAAGCTTAAAAACTCCTTAATAGGAGTTTCTACTGAATATTTAGTGAGTTTCTATTAAATATTTAGTGAGTTTTATTGAATATTTACTGAGAATGTCATATTTAATTTAAAAAATCAATTTCTGAGGTTTAATTGATACAAATGAGTAATTAAATTTGGAGACAGGTAGAAGACATGCAAATTCCATGTATTTGCTTTGGTCTGCATGTTCAAAAATTAATATCTTATAGGTAAGTATATAACAAGAACAGAGTATTCCCTCAGAAGAATGTTGTAATTTTTCATTTAATTTTTGGTCTTTTTGAAAATGCTTATGGAAGGCTGATTACTCGTGTAAACATATGCTTGACATATATGCAGAAATCCTGCAATTTCAGGTTTTCATCCCTTATAAACATTGACAAAACAATAACTGTGACAGCCATTCATAAATCATTAATTCAGTAAAATAAATCGTTAAAGCATGATCTAAATAACTAGTCCGTAAACAAACTGTAAATTAGAAAATACCCATTTCAGGTCAGTTTATAATAAGTAGCAACCCTTCCCCACCCCAACTCCTTTATTCATAGTTGTCAAAGGTTGACACAAGTGGGAAGTTTGCTGTTTATAATATGCCATAGCACTGAACCCCACCCCCTCCCAAAAAAAACCCTAAACCCCCAAAACATAGAATTATAAGATGTACGGAAAGA
>VYZW01011831.1:3194-15248 GCA_013401315.1 Balaeniceps rex
GCTTTAATCAACAGTGCTTTTATAAGGGAAAAAAATACTGGTGCTAACCTTATTGGCTTCCCTTCAAGTTTCAGAGATTAATGAGAAATGTACTTTACTCAGAAGCAATAGGAGTATAAAATGTCACAGGCTTTGGAAGTATCAGAAATTGATTGGTTTTTCTTTTATTCCCCCCCACTCATCCCCATCCACCCAGTTCAGCTGGTGACTAGCTTTCCTGAGAGCTGCTGGAAATCAACATATCTCAGCATCTGCTCTCTGCTGAGAAATGTTGTGAAGAATGGATAATGGCATAACCAAAATGTTTTGATATCCTCAAAATATTATGGTAGATCCTCACTTTCAGTGCTGTCTCCTATAAAAAGAGAGTAAGAGACTCAGACTAAACTGCAAGCAAAAACTAATGCTTGAACGTATCATCTCGTTTTTTAGTTTGTTTTTCATAATATACTAAGCATTACTTTGAAAAACACGTCACCTTCTCAGTATTGTTATTTTGACTGCCAGCTCACCTGAGGTATCAGGATGCAATACTAGTACAGCAGAGATTGTTACTTACAGTCCAAATGGTGTTTTATTTTGAAGACTCTAACTCTTACAAGTCTGTAAAACCCTGTGTTTTCTTCTAAAGGCATTCAAGGAATACACAAGTGATGATATGAATGTAGCTCCCGAAGACAGAGTGTGGGTGCGAGGATGGTTCCCAATTCTGTTTGAGTTGTCCTGTATCATCAATAGATGCAAATTAGATGTAAGAACCAGGTAACACTCAGTATTTGTAATTCAAATTTTAAAAGGCTTACTTTACACTTTTAAAATAGAAACAACTCTCTTAGTAAACGTAACCGTCATAAAATGACTTACTTATTTAATTTAGGTGATATCACTGTGGGAACACCAGACTTTTTAAAAACACCTTTTAAATAGGTGCTGGAATGTAGAAATTAAGTCTGTGTTCTTTACGTATGTAATTTTTATCTTCCATTATAATAAATAATGGAGTTATGTGGTTGTGATTGCATTATGTTAAATAGATAAGTATTACATAAGTATTACATTTCCTTAAATATTCAAATAGTGCCTGTTTAGGCACTGTTTAGGATGAATAGCCATGAAATCACAAAGATAAGAACTATTTGAATAGTTCATTTGAAAATAAATTAAAGCTTAAGTAAATTTAAATATAGTGACTGCTTTCCGGTTATTATAGAACCTGTAAACTATGTAAAACAGCTCTGTTCAACTTACAATCGGATGCAATGGAGGCAGTTTATGCATAGAACACAGTAAAATGTAAAAGTAAACTTTTAACTAACTTTTAACTTCCCTAACATAGAACAAGCAAGAGTTATTTTAACGTGGAAGGTCAACTCTAAATGGCCAATATGCATTAAATCCCCCCCCTTTTTTTTTAAATAAGGTATTACATTGGATTAATATCCAAACCTGTATTTTTCCAGTGGCAATACTGATCCTCTCTATTAATAAAGTAAATATAAATGTATGATGTTTGATTCCATGATACATGCCCCTGTTACTTATTCCATTTGAGTGATTTGTCATAGTTGACTTGGGTAAGCCTTGTGTCACATTTCTGTTTTTGCTCTGTTTAAAACAAATGTAAAATGCTCCATGCAATGAGTAGGTTTTGTTTTAGTGGACTCCAACAGCAAAATTCTGTTGGAATCTTTTTTTGGTTTTAATTAAAACTCATGACCCCAGTCCTGCCTGCCTTCCTGTGTCTTGCCGATCATACTTACTCTGAGGATTTTAAGACTGGTTTTATACCGTGATTCATTAACTGGTTGAGAATTGCAGAAACGGTTGAAAAAGCAAAGCTGTACTCTGATTTCGTGTAAAAACTGCTTATTTTCCTTGAATATGGCTTTTCCTTTATAAAGTGTATTCTGTTGCAGTTCTGATGCTAAATATGAGAGGTTGCATACAAATTATTTTAAATTTACACATCTACATGCGAGCTGTGCATCTGGACTCACTTTATAGCTGGTGAAGATTAATACTCGTTTCTAGACCTCTGTATTTCTTACCTGGAAATACTTGTTCCTTTATTTTTGTGGTCCTTTGTAAAGAAGTTGTTTTCCTATTTTAATTTGAAATTACCACAGTTCTCAAAAGTATTCTCTGCCTATTGCCTGTGACTTCTAAGTGCTTTTTTAAACAAGCTGATTTTCTACTTAATTTTAGTATACTAGTATGACTGATCCACATCAGACCAATGTATAATGTTCTTAACAGTATTTGAGTTTGTTATTGCTGTTGCAGTTGGACGTATTTGGTCTAGTGCATGTCTTTTTGTAACTCTTAATATATGCTGTTCTTTCTTCATTTCAGGGGCTTAACAGTAATGTTTGAAATAATGAAGACATATGGCCATACTTACGAAAAACACTGGTGGCAAGATTTGTTTCGGATTGTCTTCAGGATATTTGACAACATGAAACTGCCAGAACAGCAGACTGAGGTGAAAAAAGTGGAGGAAGATAATTTACATGAGATCTATATTTACAGTAGAAATTCTGATTAGTGATATAGCTTATCAAGTAATGTAAGGCAAACCTCAAAACTTGCATGGTTGACCTGTAGTTCTAGTAGCCTTATTTTGTTTTATTAGCATTCTGTTGGAGGTATTGTCACTTTTCTCATTTTTTTTTAAACCATGTGTGTAAAAGGGCTAGTACTTTACACTAATAGCATAAAATGCAACATATCTAGGGTTTATGAGAAGAACTGTAGCTTTTACACATGATGTCAGGAATCTGAGACACACATCATTTCATGGCAACATACTTAATGGAATGAGGCTTGTAGAAGTCACAATTAGAAGAAATAAGTTCTGCTAGTTCAAAACTTTTTGATGACTAGGGGGAAAAAAAAAACAAAAACAGAAACAAAAACAAAAAACCCCAAACACACAAACAAAAAACACCCCAAAACAGCAGTGTGCTTTCACTACACCCTTTTGACCAGCCAAACAGGTTTTGACCTGCCAAACCAGGACCAGGTACTGTCCTGACAAGGAAGTGAAACAGAAGTGGGCTTACTAATGTAAATTATGTGTAAATTATTAATATTAGAAGTTTGATCAAAATTGTCAACTGTTTTGGGAGGCTCTGACTATTTGTAGAAGGACATGTCTCACTTTCTAAATTTTTATTCTCTGGAAAATATTTAGAAGAAACACAGAAGACTTAGCTTGGTGTTACACTGTTGAGCTAGGGTTAGACACTAAGTTTAATGTCAAACTCAGTATCTCATGATGGTAAGTGCTTGTCAGTCCTATAATCTGGTCTCCAAGAATAGTTGTTTGTTTCTGTAGTTTTTTAAACCTGATAGTTTTAGCAAAGCAAAAGTTGGGGCTCCAAGTTTTGGGGGTTTTGAGATACAGAAAGGAATTGCATGTCACTATAAAACAATTCAGATTGAGTAAATACGTATATCCGTCTGCCTGCAGGGATGTGTATCCTAAAGTTTCACCTTAAACAAAGTTGTAACTTTTTTTTTCCCCCCTCCTAGAAAGCTGAATGGATGACAACTACTTGCAACCATGCACTTTACGCAATATGTGATGTATTCACACAGTATTTAGAAGTACTTAGTGATGTTCTTTTGGATGATATATTTGCACAGCTGTACTGGTGTGTGCAGCAAGGTGAGACTGTTCCAAATTACGTTAAACAATGTTAACATTTTACTATGTTGAATGTGAATAAACAAATGCACTGTTTGTCTTTTCCAGACAATGAACAACTGGCACGGTCTGGTACAAACTGTTTGGAGAATGTTGTCATCCTAAATGGTGAAAAGTTTACCCTAGAAATCTGGGATAAAACTTGTACTTGCATGCTGGATATTTTCAAAACTACAATCCCTCATGCGTAAGATGACTGTTAATATTTATACTTTGTAAAATAGTATAACTAGATGACTTACAGATTTCAAACTGTTAGATATCTAATAGGTGGGGTGAACAAAAAGCTGTTATGTGTGGACTAAATAGAAGCCCACTTTCTTGGAACATAACGATAAATTAGGTGCGAGATACACTACTTCTGTGTTGTAAATGATAAACTGTTAAAAACTAGAAATACCATATGGGAGATAAGCAAAAAAAAAAACACCCAAAAAAACCCCCAAAACTCTAACTTGATTAAATTTTAAAATGTTGGATTTTTTGAGAAGTACTATCTGATTTTTTTGGTTTTTGGCGGTTGTTTTGTAATAGAAGAATGCTATTGATAGGCAGACTTTGCAGTTTTAATTACATGTGAAGCTTTTTCCACAAAATACTAAAATACTGCAACAGTCTTACAGATATAAGTCTCTGTGGTTGATGGGTAACTTCCATCATATGTTTATATGAATCCTAATCTTTTTATGAAAATTATCTTGCATAGTTGGTAACTGTCTTTACCTTTGTGTTATAACTCTATGTGAAGTTTCTTGGAACAAGGCTGTACTATTCTGAGTGGTATCTTATACATGTACATCATAGAGCAGAATAATAAGAAATCATGTCCAGCATTATACCAAACATGAGGTTTTTTTTCCCCTGCCCTACCAACACTGAGGTGAAACACTGCTTGTTTTCACATCTGATAGTCTTAATGTTCAACTGTTGTGTTACTACTTGTCCTGTGTCTGTCAACTAGTTCACAGCGTTTGCTTCTGGGTATCACCTAGTTCAGGCCTGAAGAAAACTGAAGCAAAAGGGAACCTTCTGGACATTAGTCTTTCCTTAATTTTAGAGTTACAGATCAAGTAGCACTGTAAGAGAGCTTCATTCATGCTTAAAAGATAAGTTAATCCATTTGTCACTACCTCACCTACTTTTCTATGTGAGTAGGTATGAATTAATTGCATCCAAAAAATAATACTAAAATAAAGATGAAACAACTGGGAGCTAGCAAGATTTATTTTTTTTTTTTTGCATTTTGGTAACTGCCAGAAATAAAATTTGAAACCAAATCTCTGGATGTAAAAGTCCAGCTGAATTAGCCCTAACTTGCCATGTCCCATACTTGGAAAGATTTTGAAGTGAATTCTCACTAGCAGAACATTTGCTTTGGTTTCTACATATGATTAAAACGTAGGTTTCTGGGTATTCTTATCGTTGAATATCAGAAACCCTTCTAGAGCAGCATTTTGGATATCTTAGACACATTCAAAATTCTTTTGTTGCCTTTACCTATATCTGATTTGGAATATGTGCATTATTCCCTTTGACTTTTATGTCACTTCTGCTTTTCAAATGGGTTATTTTTCCTTGGAGGGTATCTGACTCCTTCCATAGATTTCCATTCTTTACTTCCCATCTTCTTTTTTAATCTTTCTATGCCTTCTTTGAGAACTTCACTATGTTATTCCTTCTTACATTTCTGGGAGGTTCCCAACTTCTGCAGGGTAAAGTAAATCTTACTTGGATTTTATACATAGGTAATCCCTTGAGCATATGTAATCCCATGGTGAAAGTACATCTGCTCTTTTCCAAACAATTGCTGGGTGACACAAAACTGCTCAAAACAGTCTTTTCACTTTGACCATATTTGATTAAAGCTGAAGCTTTTTAGATGGGTAAGAAAAAATTATGATAACAATATACAGGTATTCATTCATGTTTTTAATGGAGACTTTGTACTAATTTTTTTCCTTCTCTTTCTGAGCCCTAGGAGGATACTTCTTTCTCCTTCTGTACAGCTCCTTTGTTTTTTCCTCTCTTTTTATGGGATCTGGTTCTTTTTCTGTGATTTCTGGTTTGGCTGGCATTTTGTATTTGTATTTCTTAGTCCCTCTGTTAGCCTTATTTCTGTGGTGGAGCTTTTCCTGCCCTCCCAGCTTTTCTTTTTTTTTTTTTTTTGATAACACAGTTTTAATACCCAGCTTGTTGTGGAGGCCACTCCAGTACTTAAACAAGAAGGCAAACTCTCCTTTTACCTTTGTTTTCCCATGTCTGGGAGTAACACAATAATTAATGTTGAAATGAAGACACAGACAAATCGCACAGTGGTATATATGAAAGTTTTATGGGCAAGTGCTTTATTGCTAATTGTCTTGAAATAGTCAGATGCTATAAATCTCTGGAGTGTAAAGTGTCTTCTGGCAGAGGTTTTTATTAATCTGATCAGGTAGGATTACATCTGTTCTTTTTTAGCATTCATGTAAAACATCTTCCAGGTATTGTGTAATTTACTTCTTCAATTTAATAGTTGCAGCATTGGCTGCAGGAGTTCTTAGTTGAAGTACTAGCCTCTAATGGTTCTTGGCAAGTTACCTTTTTGCAAAGAGAGATGATCATATTATTTCCTGGTTCGGAAAACTTAGTACTAGAATATTTACTCAGCTACCAATTTCAGCAAGGCTCACTTACTAGAAAAGCCCAAACTCTACTCCTGCCAAGCTTCCCCAAAATCATTGAGGCGTTGATAACTGAAGATACTAACACAGCATCACACAGAATGGCTGAGGTTGGAAGGGGCTCTGGAGGTTGTCTGGTCCAATGCCCCTGCTTAAGCATGGCCCCCTAGAGCAGTTTCCTCAGGACCGTGTCCTGGCTTTTGAGTATCTCCAGGGAGGGAAGCTCCACAGCATCCCTGGGCAACCTGTGCCAGTGCTCGGTCACCCTCACAGTGAAAAAGTGTTTCCTGATGTTCAGAGGGAACCTCCTGTGTTTCAGTTTGTGCCCGTTGCCTCTGGTGCTGCCACTGGGCACCGCTGAAAAGAGCCTGGCGCTGTCCTCTTTGCATCCTCCCTTCAGGTATTTATCTACATTGATGAGATCCCCCCTGAGCCTTCTCTTCTCCAGGCTGAACAGTCCCAGCTCTCTCAGCCTTTCCTCATAGGAGAGATGCTCCAGTCTCTTAACCATCTTAGTGGCCTTTTGCTGGACCCTCTCTGGTATATCCATGTCTCTCTTGTACTGGGGAGCACAGGACTGGACACACTGCTGAGTAGAGGTGCAGGATCACCTCCCTCCACCTGCTGGCAACTCTCCTAATGCAGCCCAGGATACCATTTGCTTTCTTTACAGCAAGGGCACGTTGCTGGCTCATGTCCAACCTGGTGTCCATCACGGCCTTCTCTGCCAAGCTGCTTTCCAGCTGGTTGGCCCCCAGCGTGTGCTGATGCCTGGGATTGTTCCTCTCCAGGTGAAGAACTTTGCACGTCCCCTTGTTGAGCTGCATGAGGTTCCTGTCAGCCCATTTCTCCAGCCTGCAGAGGTCCCTCTGGGTGGCAGCACAACCCCCTGGTGTATCAGCCACTCCTCCCAGTTTTGTCATCAGCAAACTTGCTGAGGGTCCACTCTGCCCCATCATCCAGATCATTAATGAAGATGTTGAAGAGAACTGGACCAAATATTGACCCCTGGGGTACACCACTAGTTACTGGCCTCCAGCTAGACTTTATGCCTCTGATCACCACCCTCTTGGCTCAGCTGTTCAGCCAGTTTTCAATCCACCTCACTGTTTGCTCATCCAGCCCATCCTTTGTTAGCTCATTTTAATAGTTTCTTTGATTCTTCTCTTTATTTGATTTCTATTCTGTTTATAATTCTTTTTAATTGGAATTTTCTGAAGTTTCGTGAGAACAAGTCTTGGCTCGCTGGTGGTGAGAAAGCCAGGGTGAAAGCCCTCTTGTCCTTGGGAAATTCAAGAGTTAGGATTCCTTGCACAAATTACGATGATCTGGCCTCTACTGGCTCATAATGGCTCATTATTCCAATACCTCCTTTGGCAGATGGAAGTTTAAGACTTTATAGCCCAAAATAAATTACACTGTATTTAACAACCTCTGATCCAGAATAATCTGGAATTTGTGTCCTGGTAGCTTTCAAGAATCAATTCAGTTCTCTGCTCTACTTTACTTGTTGTCTCATTACATGCCTCAAGATTTTATCTTTTCTTATCTCCAATGTGTCTTTCTAGTTCTATGGTCTTTAGTTGTATGGAGATCAGTGATATGTTCATTTAGTATCCTTAACACAATGGGAAAGATCTCAGGATATGCAGAGACAAATGTCCATCCACCCGTTGCCTCACAGATTGAGGCTAAACAGTTTGAGATCTTAACAATGACAAATAACTTCAATCTTACTTTCTAGCAATAGATTTTTGATAGAACAAGAGATAATGGGACCTCTTAGGTTATTTAAGGTTATTTAATCCAATTTCCCTCAGTTCTTGACAGGCACAGCCAGCCTCAGTAAGTTACAATTAATGTAGAAATTTTTCAGTGCTTAAGGCGAAGATCCTCAAGACAGCAGCATGCCATAGGAAAACAGGAGGGAAGAGATCAGAAGTATTGTCAGTGACTTGGTACCTCATAACAGCAATGAATCCTAAGTGGAAGTGTTGAATCCTAAGTGGAAGTGTTGAATCCTAAGTGGAAGTGTTGAATCCTAAGTGGAACCACAGTGCTAGAACATACTCCAAATGGAGAATGCAAAACATCTCCAGACATTCATGCTGATTTGTCCTGGGGTAGATTCATTCCTTATTCCAGGTAAAGCTTAAGGCAGTGTGAGAGAACAAGGCCCACTAATGGCACTAGAGCACTGCCTAAAGCCAAGTCCAGTATTTCTGAGAAAAATTAATCCACCTCCACATAATCCGGTTGTCTGTCCAAGGCAATTGGCAGAAATGTTGAAGTTCAAAAAAGACAATACTTAAATTTTTCAGTATTTGTGAAAGAATAAAATGTATACTTAAAACTTAAGTTAATTTATTAATTTATGGAAGTATTTATATCTGACACTTTTCACGTTTGGCTTCCATTAATTTAAATTAAACAAAAACCCCACCATATTGAAGTGGACTTTTTAGAATGTCGGTTCTGATTTGTGTATCAAACATACTAAATTTGGTACTGGGTTTGTGTTTCCAAGGCTGCTGACTTGGCGACCAGTCAGTGGGGAGTTTGGCTCTGGATCTCCCTCCGATGCAAAAGAAAAATTGGTAAGCTGCCGAAATAAAACATATTTTAAAAGCTTGCAAGAGTGTGGTACAAATGTGTTGTGATGTAGAATAAGTGAAAAGTATGCTTAGTTTAAACCCATTTTTCAATTTTGATTTGCTTGAAAAAGTTTTTTCCAGATAAAGTGCTATTTAATGCTTAAAAATGGCAAGGAATTAATTGAGAAAGAGAAGTATGTATTTGTTTGCAGCAAAGTTGGCTTCCAGAAGTTGGCTGTCAGTTGTTATCTGTGTATGTTTTAAGTAATGTCCTGTGTCTGGTAGGTCTCTGTAATGCTGTATTTAGGGTTTGGGTTGTCTTCTGGTTTGGGGCGTGGTTTTTGTTTCATTTTGCTCAATATTCTCTTTGATGTATTGGCATGAGGAGAAAATGCTGGAGGTGGAAAGATTGCCAGTTAGGTTGACTTTTCTTCCCCTTCAAATTTTCTCTGGTAATAAGAACTTAAACATCAGTGTTTAAAATAGAAAATATGTATAACCATCAGATTTCTTAGCACTGATGAAAGAAACTGATGTAAAATTTGGATTTGCTTACAAGTGGCAGCCCTGTAGCTACTTTACTACTGATGAGAACTAGTTTAGCTTTTGGACATTCTCACAAGATTGCTGCATGAAGTTCTTCATAGATTAATGAAGCATTTGATAAAAATTGTTCAAGGATATGGTCGCAAGGGAGTTCTATTAAGACCAACTCCCTCAATTTATCTTTATGGAGCGTTAACATAATTTACTTACAACAGAGTGTAAATGTTTGTGATGGCCAGTTCTCATTATACAGGTACTTTACATCCGTGTGACTGAATGTGCTTGCTGTATCTTGACTCATTTGTAGTGGTTTGATGTATAAAAACTTTGATCTAAACGTTGGCTATGTTTTTGATCCATTTATGTCAAATATAATAGCGTGCAAAAATGGCAAATATATTAAATGTCTTAGTTATCAATAAATTGAAAAATCTTTTCTCTTTGAAATAGTTTAACATGAATGTTTTCAAAAATCTTTTTTGTCTTCAGTGTAAAAAGACACTTTACAACTTCAAAATTAACGACCATGTGTAATAAATAGTGTTAAAGGATATCTATTTTGGATCCTTTCTTTTGGTAGGATAGAATTTTTGCAGGCTTTAGATATTTCCATCTAATTTTTCTTCAGCTAGTTCAAATATAATGAAGTGTTCTACTATCTATAGACATAATATCTATTAAAAGTATATTTATACTTAATAGAGATTAAAACCTTGGTTATTTACTGGTACGAGAAGTGATATGTTCTTTATAGGAACTGTATGTGTAGATTTAAATCTTGCTAACACCACAGTGCGGGGAATTAATGTGTAGTCTCCAGTGGCACTTACGGAAGAAATGCCAGTAGAAATGCTGAGTTATTGAAAGGGATAGTAATCGCTATATATGACTGCTTGCAGTTAATGATAACATATTTTGTTATTAATTACACTTCCCTTTTTCAATGAATGCTTTCTGAAATGAAAACAATAGGTATTAATCATTGATTTTAATAGTTTACATTTAACTGATCAAGAAGGAAGATAGATATTAAAAAATAAACCAAAACAAAAACCCAACAAGTTATCTTCCAAAGTCATTACATTCTAGCTCACAAGATAACACAATACAACATGGAGAATCAGAACACATTACAGAAGTCTGCTGAAGCAGCTCTCTGGCAAAAGGATTTTAGATTAGAGCATTTTCTTGATATGCATATATTCTCCTTCTTCATCATTTTACTGTGGTAAATTCCTGTAGCACCTACAAACATGTTAGTAGGAGCTTATAATTCAGAACATTCAAGGGAGTAAAGGCAAGTAAAGATTAAAGTTTGATGATGTCTCATATTGTTTGGACGCTTGTCATTTAAGAGCTGTGTGTTCACATTTTCACCCATTATAAAAGGAATACAAATTCTTACAAAAGCTATGAGAGGTTTTTATTGTAGATCAAGGTAGATACTGCATTTCTCAGTATCAGAACCTTGCAGCAAACCTCATACACTTTTTCTGGTAAAAGTCAAACTAACTGTTGGCTGACATGCTAAATGCTTGGATGGCATACAAAAACTGTATATGCAAAATCCTACTCATTGACTTTGCTGTGTAACTAAGTATTTGTTGCTTGTTAAATTTTAAATTCTTAGTAGGTCATCTTTTTAGTACATCTTTCTTGAATGCTAATATCAAATATGACTAAAGTGAATGAAAAAGCGCAGTGTTGAAACAGCAAATGTCTTAAGCTATGAAGAGCACAACATTATTAATGATTAGCTCACAGAAGTTTTCTGTAAGTTAATTTTTTTTTTTTTTGCTTTCTTTCAGGATACAATCTCACAGAAGTCAGTAGATATTCATGATTCTGTTCAGCCTAGATCTGCAGATGGACGTCCATATCAACCCAGCGCCGGGTCCACAGTAGGTGAAGAAATGAGTAAAACCAGGCCAACAGCAAGTGCGTGTTTTGTAGTGATTTGGCATTTTATATCTGTTAAGATTAGTATTTAGCAGATGTTTGATATCTTTAGTTATAGCCCCAGCTATAACTTTAGAAACATGATGTGAAGAAAATTACATTGGTTAAATTTTTGTCTTCATGTAGTATGACAGAATTCTGTTGGACTCTTGTGGGTCCACATTTTTGACCTGTGCTTTAAAAATCTAGAGTTCAGCTGCTAACTTGCAGGCTTTTTACCCAAAGCAAAATACTAAAAGTAGTACTCTCCTTACAATGCTATGTAAAAGCGTAATTTTTTTTTCTTAAGAGCAAAGTTCTTTCCGTGCNGAGAGTATATCAAACCCGTAAGACTCTTGTGCAAAGTTATGTGTTGGTGCTTAAAATGCTCATATCTGGTGGTATTAGTACTTGCCACAAGTGCAAACAAGCATCAGTGATATTGGTGCTATCCTAAGCCTCTTCTGCCTGCGGACAGTCTCAGCCTCTGGTTCTTGCCATTGCACTGATACTAACAACAAGGTCGCTAATTTGGTGATTTTTAGGTAACACTGAATATTTGTCCAATATATGGCAGGCGACTTTAAAGTTAGGAAATAGTCTT
>VYZW01011831.1:20690-45417 GCA_013401315.1 Balaeniceps rex
TTTTGTGTCTTTTCTCTCTAGTGTCTGCAGTGAGGCTCTGAGTTATTTCCTCACTCTTACATCAGAAAGTCATCGGGAAGCCTGGACAAATCTATTACTCTTGTTTTTGACTAAAGTCCTGAAGATAAGTGATGAAAGGGTAAGTAACTGTTTGGAATGGTATTTAAGACAACAGTTACAGGTAAGTAGTTCCAGACCAGTTTCTTCACGCACAGTTACATACTTGACTGTAAAAGGTCCTGCTGCTCTGTAGACATTCTTTGTTGAGGAAATGTACATTGAAACTGCACTTGACAGATACCGACAGTAGTAATGCAGAGTGAGGGTGCAGTGAGCGATAAAATAAAATGTGTCTCAGAAAATTTAGAAGATGCTAAAATCCTTTAGAAGTGTGTGCTAGGTTGCTTTTACTCCTCTCCTGCTGAGGAAGAGGATTAGTGGCTGATACTTTATTCAAAGAAATAACTCTGGTACATGTACATAAATTTGATCTTCTCCAAACCAATTCTGCAGTAAATAAATCCATATTTAGATCTCCCTCTATTTCTAACAAAACTTGGCTGAAATACTAGGTGAAAGGGGCCAACTACAACAAAAAACTTAACAGATAATAGAAAAATTCTTCCTCTTGAAGAATAAGCATTATTAAGGAGCTGTGTGTAGCTAGTGAATATCTGTCAGAGTGTATCACAGCTGTCTTAGCCTTATTCGAGCACTGCTAGCTTCAGTTATCAAGATGTTTCCTCTTGTCACTTTGTGGGTTTCTTACCTTGACTTGGGAGAGTACTTGAAATTCTTCACTCACAACACGCTGAGGTGTATTGATGGGTACTACAATAATTTCTTCTGTTTTCTCCTCAGTTCAAGGCTCATGCCTCGTTCTACTATCCCCTGTTGTGTGAAATTATGCAGTTTGACCTTATTCCTGAACTTCGAGCTGTTCTACGAAGGTTTTTCCTGCGGATTGGTGTGGTTTTCCAAATATCCCAACCACCAGAACAAGAGTCTGGAATAGGCAAGCAGTAGCAGAGAGTGACTGAGTATTGCTCCGTTTAAAAGTTTATATTCCTCAGCTAAATAAAAGGACCAGGTAGCTGAGCCCTTCTGTCTGGATATCCATAAAAATGGTTTCTTTGTATGGCAATGTGTATCCAAGGGTTAACGGTACAGATGCTTACAACTGTAATTAAGGCTTGCGACACTCCAGTCCCTTTATTTCCGGATGGATTATCTCTATCGGTTTCTCTTACCTGGCTCATGCTGAGCACAGAGCCAGTTTTTAGCACAGTCCTCTTGTCGGCATGGGCTGCAATATCCTTTACTGTCCTAGACAGCAGTATAGCAACAGATGTTTATAGCGGGTGTGAAAGTAAAATGTACCCAAAGAACTATATATGTAAAGGTTTGAGCTTCTGCGAGAAGTACAACTCAGGAGAGCTGTATTTTGAAGGATAAAATGTTTATAGTGAAAAGAAAATGGAGATTATTGTTCATGGTAAAAGATATTTAGCAACTATGTCTGATATTCTAAGATTTTTGCACACTCAGGCTGTCTGAGACATTGGTAATCATCCTTCTGTGAAAAATGTACAGAGTTGCAGGTCTGTAATATAAACTCTTTAACACTATACAGTTCTTCCTGAATTGTTTTATTTCTGTATTATTGATTTGCTGAAAACCCGTAACACTTCATTGTTTACCAAATGCACTAGAAGTTTGGGTTTATTTTTTGGGGTTGTGATTTTTTTGTTTGTTTTTTTCTTCCCTTTTTTTTTTTTNTTGGGGGGGGGGGGTGTGTTGTAGCCCAGAGGTTAGTGTTGCTGACTTTTGTCAAGAACAGAGGTAGAAATATTATGACTGACGTAACTACCTGTAATATACTTGTTTTAGGGCTTTTAAATATAACGAGCCATTGAAATGATGATCCTTCAAGGACTGGAACTTGAATCACTGCAAACAAGTCTAGGTTGTGTCTGCTGTCAGATGTTTTTCGTTTGATGTAGATTTCACTCTTATGTACAGAATTTAATGTTGAATATATTCAAGTAACAAATCTGGCATGGTTTGGGGATGGTTAAATTTATTGGAAATGTATTCATACTGTGAATTGTGCTCTGATGGTTAAAAGACAAGATTGTCAAGCATTCTGTATTACAATGGATGTAGAAATTTTTTTCAGATGGACAAAATGTATATGGTACAGATATGTAAAGTTTTCTATGTAAAAAAAAATTCTGTACAACTTTCTGTACAATATTTGGTTCTCATCTGGCATATTCTAATCAGGTTATAGGTCAATAAAGTTTTTGAACTCTTTCATCAGTGCAATCAAAACCAGTCTAATCCACAGCTACTTGTTTTACAGTTTCCTTTGCCTCTCATCCTCTCATTTCAGAGGAACAAGCCCCAGCCTGCCGGGGGCAGAAAGGTGGGTGCCCTTTGATTGACTAGGATTTGTCTTCTCACTGTTAGGCAAATACAGGGTGAAAAAGAATGGTACATTTAAAAAAAACCAAACAAACAAAAAACAAAAAAAACCACCCACCACCAAAAAAGGAAGAATAAAAGTGCTTGTTAGTGGCCTACTCAAATGAACCCTGTAGTGCTGCACAGATAGAAACTCAAATACTGCATTTTGCTTTCTGGGGATTAAAATATTAATACGAAACCAGACTGTGGAATAAGGGTGGATGGGAGGGAAAGGCTGGGATTACAGTTCGTCCGACTGCGGACTTGGAATACATCAGCCAGCTAAGGCCTTGTCAGCATCTTTGATTCTGTAAGGAAAAGAGGAATTGGATTGTTCTCCGATGTGTTCTCACAAAACTCACAACTAGCAGAGGAGAGAAGCATGAAGACTGAGAAAGTGGATGAGGGAGCCTGATCTCGGAGACGGATCAATCTCCCTCCAGCTGATCACAGCAGGCTCCAAAAATAAGCGTAAGCAGTTCAATGAAATAGCTATGGAAAAGGCAGTGAAGGGAATTAAAAGGCATGACCTGTGACTAGGAGTTTTTTCATAATGTTAATTGGGGTGGAGCGAAACCAAATTGCATTTATCAAAGTCAGAAGGGGGAGAATTGAGGTTATTTTAATTAGTTGTACAGCCTTTTTTTTGGGCTGTATTTTATTTTTTCAGTTCATTGTGTGATGTTTAAATCTTAAACCACTGTACTAGGCCAGACCCAAGGTCTGTGTTGTCTGTTTGACAGTGATCAGTAATAATTCTTAGAGTACATATAATGGTCCCACCCCTACTGGTGTCGTACTCTTCAGGCCTGTGGCAAACGGTGTTCCCAGAGCACTGTTTTAACAGCCATTTATGTATCTCTTGTCCATGTGTCTGCCTAATTCCTTTTTAAATGTCTGCGTTCAAGATTCAGCATTCAGTGGCAGTGAGTACAATAGATTATCTAAAAAGTTTGCTAGTTTGGGTTGGTTTTTTTGTTTTGTTTTAAACCTTACTGCTTCATTGTTCTGTTGTGTAGTCCTATTTAGTAATCACTTTTTTTACAGCGTGACCTTCTCATGCCTTACCTTATTTATTGCTTACGTGGAAAAGGCCTAATAGCTGTTTAGTCTTGGTTCATGGGAAACTGAATTCCTGTGTCATCATGACTCTTTTCTGTACCTCTCTGTTCTGTTCCTGCAATGCCAGAATGGTGCTAGCTGTCCTCTGGCTATCATGTTCAACTTGCAGCTCTCTAAATGCTCACATCTACAGCGATTATCAGAAAAGCAGGGTTGGGGGCAGGAAATGGGTTCTATTTTGGTCATCTCCACTTTGAGCTCAGGACTGTGGATTGCAGCTGTGTTTATTTTGCAGATGAGACTGTCACGATTAAAAAAAAAAAAAAAATTAAAAATTTAGGAAGGCAGGCAGAAATGCCCTGCCTGCAGCTGAACTTTGGATGTGCAGAGAAAGCTGAAGGAAAGGTGTGAGGCACCAAGAGTATCCTGAATAGCAGCCGGGATGCTAAAGGGAGGACAGCTGTAAGGGAGAGGGTAACTCACTGTGCTAAACGCTGTTGAGCAGTGAGGTTAAAATAAGTTCAGTGGTTCCAGGTCACTGCGGGGGGGGGCAGGGGGGCAGCGCTGTGCAGTGTCCTAGACTTGAACTGGAGGAAAGGAATGCCAGCCTGTGATGGTCAGTGACAAAAATTCTTGCAGTTAAATGAGGCTGGCTTTTTAGGATAACACTAACTTTATGCTTCTATAAGTAAAGTTTTAAGTTCAGGGAATAAAGAAAAACTAAACTGTGTAGGCCACTAGATGAGGAAGAGGAGAAGTTCTTTATCTAGCACTGGAGCTAGTACAGTGAATGTATCACAAAGTTGAACTCGGGAAGCAACTGAAGAGAGTCACCAGGCATCAAAAACAAGGGGAAGGCTGCCAGGTGACAAACTGAAGAGAAGTATGACCTACATAAGGTGGGCTTCAGCATGAGAGGCTCTGTGGTAGGGTGATAACTGTGTTGTAAAACATTTTCACCTGAGCTGCTTAAAAGCATTTTGGGATTCCTGCCTCTGAGAAATTCAGAGTCAAGCAGCCATGAGGCCTACACTACCTGCTCTAGCCTAGGTCTTGGATTACACAAAGATCCCCGTGTTACTTAGTGGCCATGGCTGTCATACCCAAACTGATGAACACTGTAAGCCTTTTAGCTGATGAGCCAGAAACTCAGGGTAAGAATTAGCCTGATTTGGCACTTCCTCTCTGGGAAGGAACATGCTAAACCCACGAAGCAGCTAAGCACAACACAATGTTGAAGTACATCTCTCTCAGCAAGCATCTCTTGCCTGCCATCATCACGGAATGGCTGTGTAAAAATCACAGAATTTTAGTAAAATTAAATTTTAGTAAAAATAAAGCCATTTTTACAAATTGGTTCGGTTTAATTTGTTTTGCTCTCCTGGTCAAGCTTCAGCCTCTGGGTGGGAATTCCCAACCAAGAGGAAAGCCATGGCCTTACCCTTGCTTCACCTTGGCGTTTCAGTTCACTGAACTCCTAAAATCTTGCTTCCATCTAGACATCCTTCTTGCTAAAGCTCTGTGCTTTTATTCAGCAACATTTCCATGGGATTTTCCTGCTTCTTCGAAGACAGCCTTAATGTTCTAGTTAACGTAAGCCGAAGCAAAAGATAAATTAAGGAAACTGAAGTCTGCTTTCACATTTTTAGTAACAAAATAATTTATTAACTCTTAAATCAGAACCATAAATTAAATAAATGCACCATTATCTGTATTTCCAGCACATAAGGGGTTAGGGAACATAAGATACATTGCTAATAGTCATTTTTCCATGAAACTGCTGAGCTTTCATGCAGGATAGCACTCATCACTGTATGAAAAGCAAGTGCCATTCTCCAAGTTATTTACTCTTTTGGTAAAAGCTTAAAACACACCTCTGCTGTTGGGTTACTCTATTTCCAGACAGTTTTGGAGTTCAGCTATAAACAAAGCTAAAAATTAACTTTGATTTAATATCAAATTCACACACACACACTCTGGTTTTGTGGTAAGTCCAGCTCTGAAGCTGGAACTTAACTTGTATAAAAAGTGCAAAAACTGCCAAGCTACTCCTCCCCACGTCATGCAATATAAACTGTCCCTGCTCTACATCTCCATTACACTGCAGCTTCTGTTACTTTATTATTGCTACTTTAAATGATACATACAGCTCCACACTCTCTACGTGGAAGAGAACGATCCCTACAGGAGACCCTGGAAAGTGCAGTAGTGCTGAACAGCCCCTCTTCTGCGGCGTGGTGTGGCATGGCACAGCCGGTTCACCTGAGGGCTTGAGTCAGCCATGCGCGGTTGAGAGGCCTTGCCAGCTCAGCGGTAGCGTGTTTTCGGGTGAAAGCTTTGCTGGGCTGGACTGTTCAGCCATGAGCCTTTGGAGCGTCTCTGACGTTCCTGGTCGCAGCCAGGGCTCTGTTGCAACCGTGTCAACGGAACTGGGCCGTCTGCCGGCGTTGGAGGGAGCGTGCTTCAAAAGGTCATCCACGTCTCCTAAGGAAATGCTGTCACCTGAGAGAAAGGGAGAGCAACGTACATATGTTAAAGGGGACAAAAGCTTATCACATCTCACCACAACATTTTGTTATATTGAACAGGCTTATTTGTCTGCAATAAATGCATAAATAATGCTGCTAAATTACATTTGTTTCTAGTTAACACGCATTTTTGATGTTCTGGGGAACTGGGCCCACCTAGAGTCAACTGCTAAAGATGCCGAGTCTTTGATGTCTAATGCCAACAGCTCCTTGCCCTGCCAGATCAAGAAGGAGGCAATACAGGCAACCTGGGACGGACTCAGTAGAAGGTCCTTGCTTTCCCAAAGCCTCCTGTTATAGCAACAACTCAAATCTGTCAGGGCATAGATGCATAGAAAATGCATATAAAAATAAGGTCATTAAATTACAGTGTTATGGCTAAATGCTCTTGTATAGACACAGTCTCTTATTCAGGAGCCAACTCAGGAAGAATTATTTTGACGCTGGTAAACAGTGCAAATGCAAGCAAGTCTGTACATCACAGTAAGGCATAGCTAATAACCTTAATGCAGTGTCATTCTGAAATGCATACTGGGTAAGTTGTCATCTTCCAGCTATAAAACAAACCACACAAAAACAAACAAAAAAACCCCACGAAACAGCCTTGCCTTTGAATTGAAACAAGTAATGGTAGAGTTCGGAGTGATAACAATCCCAAGTTCAGTCAGCAAACATACATACCTAGTACCTTAAACAGATAGTTTTTAGCGTGGATTATCAAACAACATAATTTTTTATTATATATAAAAACATAAAGGATATAAATTTATCATTTCTCTGTGCTAGTCATTTTTTGGATTCACAACATTTAATTGTTACATATATAAACCAAACAATAAAGCAACACCCCCACACCTATAACAACTGCAAATTGCAATGTTTTCCTCTTTAAAGCTGAGTCATGTAAATGAGGAGGTCCTGGTTTGTTGGGGTTTTTTAAGCTGGGCAGAAAAATGTTTGAAGACTCTGGATTAGGAGGAAAAAAACCCACAAAATTTTTCCAGTAATGTAAGTGCAGTAAAACATAACAGAATTGTATATTCTTTAGTGATGAAATATTTCACTTAAGCAATTCATAAGTGTCATGTAATTTAAGTATTTGGATGATTTTTTTCCCAAACTTCAGGTTTTTATACTGGAAAAAAATTATGACTTTCTAAAATTTTATTTTAAACCAAAGCTTCTCTGAAGCTTCTCATTAAAACTCGAAAGTTGATGGTCTAAGCATGGGCGTGAGAACCCAAGTCCTGCAGAAGCAGCAGCCAGGCGTGTAGGCACAAAGAGAAGGACAGAAACCTCACAATCCCACACACATTGGGAGCGAAGGCTCAGTTTTCCTTTTAGTGCCTAAGGCGGGATATGCAGGTTCTGAACCAAAATGCCAAATACTTTTTGTTCAAAAAGACCTTGGCAGCAAATCCACTAGTTCTGTCACATCATCCAGACGGTGATCTGACCATCCTCCAAGCCTTCTCAGCCTGGTTAAAACAAAACTTCTCTGTAACATTAAAAGCATAAGCAGACCTCCCTCTCCCTAGGGTCTGTCATCTCCTTTGCTTGATGCTGGGTTTAAAGCTGGCAGAGTGAACCTCTGTCTCCTAAATCCTGGGTCAGATGAACTCTCCTGCAGCTTGGAACCCGCAGTTTTTACATACAGAAGTTATGGTGGGGTTAACAACAGTACAGGGCAGGAAAAATAATACCTAAAGAAAATTAATTTTCTCTTTGCTACTTTTTTTAAGAGATGGTATTTAGAAACAATGAAAATAAGGTAACGTATTTGTTTAGAGACAAACTGTGGACTTTCAGGCCAGAAGGCTGCATTTTCCCTGAGTTTAACTATTATGGCCTTCAAAGACAAAGCCATTAGATCTTCCAGCAGTCAGAAGTAAGAACAACTGTTGTGTCAGAGACAAGATCATAGTGCACATCACTGTATCGGACTCAGGTGGTGCTGCTTTTAGAAAGCACCACAGATCAGCTACAGTACAAAACTTGCTTCATCGTGAATTTCAACACTTTGTATACTCCATAAAAAACTGTTCTTGATTGGGCCACATATAAAGAATTTTCTTTGGAGGCTGGAATTAAGTAGATCTCTTTCCTTCGTATGAAATACTGATTTAGAAATGAGTGGTGTCTGGACTCCTAAACACTGACTGCAGCACACCTTGCCCCTAGATGAGAACAAACTCCTTCAGTGCCCTGGAGTGGGTATTAGTGTTCATCTTCTGTCAGCCTGCACTAATCAGGAATCAGTGCTGCTGCCAGCTGTAGATCATCACAGGCTCCAGCGTTCCTTTACTTAAAGGCACAGAGGAATGCCTAAGAAGTCTCAAGCAATTTAGGCAACTTCTCTTAAATATAGCAGGGTCTCAGCCACATACTTAATGTGCTCAAAGCTGTGAGAATTCTCTCTTCTGAGAGAGACTTCATTGCCCAAAGTACTCGCCAAATCTACGTTGATGAGAATGGGTTTTTTGGCTGGGTGAAGACAGAGGAGGAGGCCTGGCTCCAATATGCACTAATTTTCCAATTAAGAAAACGATTCTAGGGTGGCTTTAGGATTCCCGCATCAGTCCCATAAAGGAAAAGTGAACGGCTCTGAACAGAGCCTCCTTACTGTGCCAACAGGATCAGCTCTTAAAATTTATCAAAGCCTGTAAATTGCCCTCTCCTGGTCATTTAAAGGGAAGATAACCAGTTAAGAGTTCCTTAATTATATATTTGAGAGAGTCGTTTTCTCCCAGCACTGTCTCTGAGGCCAGAGGAGAAATAACAGTCCTGGCTGTTAGGAGAGCAAGAGGATGCCACAAGGGTTCTATCAAACTGCTAGGGAAAAGGAATAAAACCACTTGGCTTCACTCTTTCTTTTTGTAATGACACTGAGTGTGAGGAGGGAACAGGAGCGCAGGCAGCAGTGCAGCTCTAATGACCACAGCTGAGCAAAAGGATCCCTTGTCACGCTTCCAAGAGGCACATGTGCTAAGGATGAGTGATGGTCCCTGTCTGTTCCAAAGAACAAGCTACATACAGATGTATAAATATACACACACACGCACAAAAATTATATATATATCTAAAGGTTGAAGCTCTGGAGACCATGATAAACAGAAGGCAAACAAAATAAAAAGTGTAGTTCACATGATATGAGGTGAAATTTTAAAAAAGGTGAGAGAGAACAAGAGCAGAGAAGTAGTTCATATAGCAAAAATGTTTGGGTGGAGTAAAATTAGTAAAGCATTTGTTTAGATTATAGAAGAAATGAATATGAATGGGGTTTTTTCTTAGTGACTTAAAAATCATAGTGAGATGGTTAAAACAAACAAAAAAAGGATGAAGTGCTTGTAAGAGTACCCATAGCAACAGAATCAGAAAATCTGTCAGCATCTGTACTCTCATTAAGTTTATAAAAAGGATGCTGATACTGTAATTGCCTAGACAGCATAGCAACCGCCTCCTAAAAAAAGGGAGATTTCAGACTTATATGAAAGAATCATTAGCACAAACTGGGTCATAATCCATGTGAGAAATTAAAGGCCATTAATGGTTGCCATAATTGGTACCTCATACACAAAGCAGATCTACATCAGGCCGTCAGCCTACGGAGCAGCTCAGATAACTCCCAGAGTTTGATGTATTATATGGTCACAAGACATACATAATAAATTCAAGTGAATGTATAGTGAAAGAGGTATCAATATCAACCTCAAATACTGAATGATCATTTATGTTAACAAACCAACAGAAAATCCAAATTAACTAGAAATTGAAGTTCTTCTTTATGCACCATTTTTTGGCATATCTTCGTGCTGGTTGGACCACAGACATCTGATTCCTAGGAGTGCCAACAAACCCACGCAGGCACCCCATCAACATTAATCAGTCAGGAGTTTCATTTCTTTCCACTGACATTTCAGCTACGCAACTGGATATCCACATCTTACTGCTAGCAGTGACACATCACAATATTAAAAGTGGTACAGACAGGACAAGTATGAGTGGCTGATCAGACAGGAATTAGAGCATCTTTTCCTATTACCCTCCTCTAAACTTACTCTAAAAAGCTGTGTTGAAGTTTGCTGGGGAACCTCTTGCACCAGCTACAAAGCTCTATAAATAATTCCTATGTTTGAGCCAGTTGCTCACTGTTCAACTACAGGCAGTCTATTAATATTTGTTCCTTTAATTATTGTAATTACTTAGTATTCACTGCATCATCTCTACTACACAGAGCATACCTAAGTAAGCAGATTTCTGCTGGAGCTCAGTCAGTCTGTGCAATCGTTCTTCATTCTTGCCTTTCAACTGATCAACATCGAGGCTGAAGCTCGAGTGCAAAGAAAAGCTGTCAGGCTGCAGCAACGGTGCCTGGCCCGGTGGAACGTCCTCCTGCAGAAAATCAAAAAATGCACAAATCCTTCAGCTAAATAGCATCCTTTTTAAAAGGGCAAATACTTATACACTCTCAGCATCCATATCATCTAGCCACTAAGGAACCACAGGAACCATCTGACATTAGCTCTGTGGTCCACCTTCATATTTAAGCCAATCCAGTTATCATACGTACAGCACACTCCAAAGCTTTCTGCTTTATTCGTCTCCTCTCCCTTGCAGAAGGTGGAAGCTGTGGTGATAAATTAACTTCTCCTAAGGCAGGAAAAGTTTCCCCATTAGCACCTGCAAAAACAGGTGAAATCATTTTCAAAGAAATCAAAATACTAGACAGTGTTCAAACCTATTTATGTTTTGAAATGAGCCAATACACTGTACTTGATTTAATGACAGCAATCAAAGGAATGTATTCATTAGGACACCTTGCATGAAGCCAGTGATAATCCAGATGCAGACAAAAGAACAAGGTACCACTACAGCAGCAAGGGATGAACTTCAAGCAAAGGCAAGGAATATCTTGAGATACATATTGAGATCTCTGTTATGTAGAGGATAAGGCATTTCACATCCTGCAAATCCACCACCTACCTTACTTCACCATATCTGGTTTATACCTAGACCTTTAAAGAAAATGAGTATAGTATCTCTGCTTGAAAGAGAGAACACTAATTGGAGATATAAAAAATACAACCACGTAATAAATTATGTATGTAAATATGTTGCATGGAATATATAATAACCTTACATGGAATGATAATGTTACATGGAATATGATAACATAATCAATGCCTTAATCACATATCCTTAGTCATATCTTAGCCTTTTCATGTAATAAAGTGTTAGAATCTGTTCATACAAAAATGAATAACTAAATAAATTTTTGATCATACCTCTATCACATTACAGTTGGGGGAGTTTAATCTATTTTTATAACATAAATGAACCCTTAGGTGATGCCTCTGCTTCACACTTCTTTTGTCTATTTCCCCTTCCTTTGCTGATTCTGGAAACTACTTCAAATACAAACTGTTTCAAACAGATACTTTTTTTTTCCTCTCCAGGACCAGCGACCACTGCCTGGGGGCTGCTTTATGGCTTTGCCGCTGCTTGGTGCGGACAGTGGGCTCTCTTTTCTAGTTCAGTCCCTCTAGTACCTCCAAGAAGGGAGTCTCCCAGAAAAAACAAAAGGACTCTGCTTAGCAAAACCAGTACAGAATCCATTACCACCAATTACTCTTTGTGCCAATGAAGCCACCTTTTGGAAAGGCTCTTAGTCTAGTCTGACACATTAAGTTAAAAAAAAGTGTGTAAATATACACACACACAAACACACAGAGTACTGAACAATTCTGCAGCATTTGTCTGAAACGACATACTGTGGCATTAAAAATAAACCACAGCCGTGGAAAGAATGGGTTTTTCATTTCCTAGCAATCTGAAAATAAATTTTAATGAAATATTTTATATCACTCGCAAGTTTCAAAGATCTTCAAATGAAATCTTAAAAGTAACAAACAATTATTTTGGTTGAAAATTGCAATACTTAGGTTTGAAAAATAAATCTGATTGATATCAAGGAAGTTTGGAGAAACAAAGACAGATTTTTTTTTTTTTAAATTCTTTCATATTACCAGTTGGTTTTTCCCTAGAAATAAAAATTTTATTCCCCTCTCCTCTTTTTCCTCTCCCAGTTTCACCAAAGATACTCATGCTCTCATCAAATGTTTCAAGTAAAAAAAATCAAAGCATAATTTTGAAATGGTATATGGCTAACAATCCACTTACCAGAATCCTAGTTGCAAGATCAGGTGAACTTCATTATATTCAAAATAGTGATATTACTCAGAATACAAAAAATTGTTTAATCACGTGAATTTATCACAACAGAAACAAAGTACAAGCTAAAGAAGAATTTATTTGTACCTTTAGTGTTTCATCAGTGTAAGATGCTACCTGTTCCTTTAAGCATCTATCATTCAGATTCTACGATGCAGACATGCTTTCAAATCGCTGCATTAACACTAATGAATTCTAGTGTTTCAAGTGAAGCAAAAAAAGGGAAAAAGAAATTGATAAACCTCTTTATTCCTAACTGCCTCAAGTTTCTGAGCCCTAGGAGATAAAGACAAGTTCATTTGTGATGCTGGCATCTATTACAAAATTGAGATAGATTTTAAACCCATGTCAAAAAAAAACCCAGAACAAAACAGAGGGTAGTATTATGCTCTTCTTAGGAAATGAAAAACATTGTTAAAATACACCACAAGTATTTCACAAAAGACCCTCAGACAATGTGAGCAGCACACTTCACAGAGAAGACAGCCCACAGATAATGAGAGTTTTTATTTTTCATTTCAGGGATGGAAGTCACCAGATTCATATTCAGAATTTTAATAGCTATTTATAAAGCCCAAATAATGCAAAGGGTAACAAAGTTTTAGTTAGTGCCTACAGCTCAGTATTGGGGAACATGCTTTTCAACAGTCATAAATGATCTGGGGAAAAAAGAAAAAGGAAAAAAAAAAGAGGGGGGGGTTGGTGAATAGTATCATAAATTAACTCCATCACCTCACTAAGCTGCAAGAATCATCTGGAAGGGGAGAAGGACGAAATAGCAGAGAGGACTATAAATATCATGAACCTTGTGAAAGTGGTGAATAAAACCAAGGAGCACCTCATTACACAGGTGGCAGATTCAGAACAGATGAAAGGAGATACTTCACACAAGGCATAGTGTGGAAATTTATCCACACAATACTGCTGATGGTAAACAGTTAGAGGGATTCAAAATCGCTGATTCCAATTCATGAAATACAACCTATTAAACACCCAGCTTAGCAAGACTCATTAAATGCAAACACACGGCATTTGACTGAGGAAGCCTCTGAGCTACAAGCCACTGGAGGCTGGGAGAGCACTCGGCAGCGTTGCTGCATGCCTGCCCTCCTCCTCCTCTTCTTCCCCACCACGCCTATTCTGGCTACTGTTAGAGACAGGATATTTGGCCAGATTCTAGACTGATGGACTCTCCTAAAGCATCCTTTCATCATTTGGTCTGTAAATAATAAATAGTATTTCCTAACCTGAAGAAGAATGTATGTATTGCAGACTAGAGTGAGTACCAAATGCACTGAACAAGCCTGAAAGCCCCATCCTGTGCCCTTCCCAATGCCAAGTTATATCCTGTACTCCAGGACTTGCACATTAACAGAATAAGCTTGAATACATTTCAAATGAAAAATTCTGCTTTTAACCAAAGCCAGAGATAACAATCATCAGTATATAGCAACATATCTAGTTTCATTAAAAAGCACTTGCAGGAATCTACTGCATCTCCCCGCTACAGCAAAGAATAAAACCTTGTAAGATGATTTCCCATAGATGATTGAAGGGAATTTCAAGGTACTGTAATGCCTACTAATGGAAAATAACGCATAGAGACCTGAGCTGGTTGGCTTTTTTAAAAAAGAGAAGGTAAGTTCTAGCCTTTTTATTTCTAGTGACTGGAAACAAAACACCTCTGAAACAGCACTTTTACATACATGCATATAAAGGTTGAATAAAGAGACGTAAGACAAAGTCAGGCAGTCCTCTACACAAAAATCTTAAGAAAACTAAAAATCATCTACTTCTGATGATTAAGAAATGACAATGTTTACAAGTATGATGTTGCAAGTTATGTGAAATGAAGTAATGTGTGAACAGCAGAAAAGTGAGTAATTTAGAATGAAGCACTATTTTATACCCATATAATCATACTTAAAATTGAGCATGCTTGTAAAACAAAAGAATAAAAATTAAAAGAATCACTGGCTGCCCAACACTTTTATATTTCACTATGGACAGCTTGTAATTGTAAGCTGTGATTGCTAATATTAGCTTTTCCATATCCAAAGCCGGGAAGATGTCAAAAAAAGCTCCTTGACAAGGGTAACATCCCAGTCAGAGCACAATGAGCACGGAAAGATGCTTTTTCATTAAAAGATGTGAAGTGGTATAAGGCAAGTGAGCAGCATTTTAGGTGTGACCTACACAAATTTATTGCAGTACAATTACATAAAGATCTACATTTAAATTTGGAGGCATAATTTTCTAATGCTTTAAAACAATCACCATAGCTACACCCATTAAAACAGTAATAAATCATTTTAGAGACACATCATTAGATTAAATTACATGTTTGTACACTCATAACATGGTTGAGGGGAGGTATAAACTCACCAATAAAAGCGCTATCCGATTCCAACAGTGAATTTTTCAAGAATTCATTAGATTCATTCCTGAACTACAAAAGTGAAACAAAATACATGCAAATTCAGATGCCTCAATATCTTTCTGGGGCCAAATTATAATGAATGCAAATTAATTGCCAAACTTCTGCAAAGCAAACAGCAGCTCTACAGTGTGCTGTACTATTCCTTATTTTATGGCTATAAAAAACCTATACATTTTTAAATAACTCATGTTCGCTTTAAGCATTAGGGGTTTTTTTACTTTTCTGCAGTAATCCCATTTGCTGAAATTGCCTACACAAGGCAACTGTTGTGGTGATTTGTGCAACACAGACAGTTCCATCGAGAAATACATCCTCGTCACTCTGCTTGAGTTTCAGAACAGTTAGCAGTGAGCTTTGCACCGAAAGTTTGTATGAAGTATTGATCAAATGAAGAATGATTCCTTATGTTTCACTTATCCCACCACATACAATCGTTGATATTAAAGCATTAAAATAACAAATTTCTTCATAGTAATAACAAGCACTAAGAGTAATTCTTCTCGTTCACTGCATAGTTGCAACCATTTGTGACAGAAATTCTACTGTGTAATAATTTATGTTGAAAACCACTCTGAAATCAAAGCAGCAGAAACTATCAGAGGAAACAGAACAAGAGAAAACAATTTTTTTACTGCAAAGCATTGCTCTGAAGAAAAATTTCAGGCAATAAGTTACAACTATAAAATGCATTAAGATTATTTTTTTTAATAAAAAATGTTTCATTTCTGCATGTAATTACAGTATTATCCTTGAGGCTAATGGCTTTGCTCCTGCACAAACTTCCATTTTGTACGGTTTCACATTCCCATGAGACACAATTGAACTCTGTTATTCTGTAGTTTGGGTTACTGCAGAATTCCAATTTGATAGCACTTTATTTCACTCTTTTCAGGAAGTCAGAAAATAAACGTCCCATTTGAGACAACAGATCCAATTGACTGCCATGTGCACCACTTAAGCCACCTGAATTCAGAGCAACTGCTTCTGGCTTGGCTTTTTCTACTAATTTCCACCCCCAGCAGCAATCTAACATCATATGAATATAAAATAAGTACCAATGAATATAAAAAGAAGGGAATTAAAGAATCAAACTATCTCTATATACAAAGATAAACAACTTGTATGTCAAGTTTAAAGAAGCTGTTACTCATTCTACTGACAAGCAAGAGAAGTAAATAAGCTTGCTGTCTTTTTACTTATGTGTAATTCCTTTCTCCAATTCTGTGAAAGACACGATATTTCCTCACACTTGAAAAAAGGCAAAGTAATATAATTAAAAAGCTGTTTTATTCTTACCAGTCCCATGGTTTGTGGGTTACCACCAGAAGCAGAATCATCTTGATCAACAAAAGCCACATAGACAAGGGACAAAACGATAGTATTGACATAAAACCAGTTAATACTAACACATATTAAAAGTTTTCTCAGCATATTATTACAAAAATGAAGACCACTATGCATTACTTCTTTAAAATTACACACATTGTAATGAATATTTTTTAAAACATTTGAATGCAATGTTTATTCCAGTTTCCTTACGTCAATTTAAGTAGAATCAGAGAAATCAAACAGAACTTGGTAGTATATTATTTCTAAAAACATTAAGCATGTGCAAGCCCTTCTTAAGGCTGGATTCATCAGTCTCTCCCAAAGAGCAAACATACTTTTCACACTAGAACTCTGTTGTTCATCTCTAATAAAAATCAACCGTTTCCTGTCTTGTTCAAAACCTGATGTTATCCAGAAAAAGGAAGCATAACTATTTTTGTGGCTATTGAAAACCATTTTTTTAAGAAGATATGATCACACTTCATTAAGTACTAAAATTGCACTAAATTGTGCTGAATTCTGAAAAAGTTCTCTATACTGCAACAGTCAGAACTACTTTTGTGCTATGTTTACAATAATATTGTAAACACTTGCTATAGAAAAGTCATGTCCAAGTGTTGACTGAATAATGTAAAAAACATCAATTTGTGGGAAAGCAGCATGGTTTAAGCCATCAAAACAACATATTAGGGCACAAAAGGTTGCTGCATGAATACCTGGTTTCTCTCTTTTACTGTCTTATGTTTTGTTTGTTGATACCTTAAGATCTTTATTATTTGAATTACTGCATCTTAAACAATATCCAGTCACACAGCTAGCAAGAAATGTTTTTTTCATCATATGTTCTGCACAGTGCTGAATCCTAATGCAACTGGAACATGGTACTGAGAAAACACACCAGGTTAAGTAACTTCAGAAGAAAAAGCATTTAAACAGAAACCTACTTTCCAAAGTATACCCAAGAACTCAAAGTCGATGGCCTTCTTACTATAATAAAGATTATCCTCCCTTCCCTAGCATAAGTATTTTGGCTTTCTTGCCATCATCTTCACATATTAAATTTTATACATGTCACATTTTTCTTATATTAAAAACATTTGTGAATTTAAAAAAAAAAAAAAAAAAGAGTGGAAGTTAATGTATTCAACATCCCAGTGGTTGCTAGTGCTGAACTGCAACACTTTAAACTCCATCTGAACTTCACAGCTAGGACACAAAAAAACCCAGTAATGGAGAGAAATCTCACTATATTTATCAACTTTTGTTTAAACTTGCTATGAACCAAGTCGAAAACCAAACCAATATTGTATCAGATTTCAAAAATCAGAGAGCCAAAAATGAATTATTTCTTGCATAATTAGGGATCTCCTGAGCCACGTATTTCCTGACCCCACTTCCTTTTTTGCCGTTATTTTTAGTGGTCTATCAAGAGCTAGACCAAGGGAGTCAGGAGTCTCATTTATATGTAGTGAAGCTAAACATTACAACAGTTTTGTACTTAAAATTCATGGATACTCAAAAAATATTTATTCTATATTCCAGATGTCTGCCTGCCAGGAATATGCATATTTGTGTAGCTAAACAGTCGTATTTGTACCAACAGAACTCAAGACTAACAATGTTCTCCCCTATGTGGGACATCTCAACAACCAACTTGACTAGCAAGAAGGATGCCATGCCACAATAAACTCTGTCGGATGAGATCAGTTCTCTTGGCTTCTGTCAGTGTGTAATAATCAGAGCAGGAGACTGCAGAAAGCCCCAAGAGTGAATGTACGCTCAACATGCTGAGCACACCACGTTTGCAGCTTTCAGAGAGGTTGAGGGGTTGAACGAGACAGTAATCATTTCACAGAGGAAAGTACTTGTCTAAGGATAAAAACCTCAACTCTGGAGAGCACAGAGAACCATCCTGAAAGTTAATCTAACAATGACCCCATGCACACTGGAAATACAAAGAAGCAAAACTGAAGTTACTCTTCTTATTTGGTTTAAGTCTTCAAATAAAGTATTTAGTAAGATAGTTTTTATTTCTTGCATCTCTGTCTAGCAAACTTATTCAGCATATAGCTGACCACCTGTCTAGGATCAAAAACCATAACACACGGGCTGTCACTTCTCCTGGACTGACAACCAGCCCATTGCCAATACACTACTCCAGTCAAGCAGAGCCCAGCACTGCAGTGCAACAACATCAGACCTGTTCCTGTGCCTTTCCTTCCCAAAATAACGATCATCCAGAAGTCTGCAAAAGACTGTCTTATTTATAGGGACACAGCAAACATTTAAAGAATTTGGGACATTTAAAAAATCATTAATTTCTCTGGTTAGAGTTCTACTAATAGTCCACATATTTCTCTTTTACATAAAGAGAGAAAAAAAAACAGCAAAGAATATCAGAGGGAAAACAGTATATAAAGCATGTAAGGTAAAGAACACTCACATATAATGTGGGAAAACAAGTAAGCCTTTGCCACTACAGCCTGTAATATGACATTTCACCCACAGTACAAAAATACATATTGCTTTAATTCATCTTTCTTTCTGCCTTAAATCAGACAATAAAATCACTCATCTATTTGCAGTGAGAGGAAGATGATGAACTTGTCTGTGAGGAAAATAAACTGGAAATAGAGAGATACATGGCAACTAATTAATTCTCTTGCTCAGTACACAGTGACAGACTATAAAGTTAAATGATGTTGTAGAGCAGTAGGAGAGACAGAGAGGAAAAGCTGCTCAAGGATCCTCTATAAGCATCAGTGGAAAATAGTTTTAAAAACAAGCTGCTTGTCTACCAACTAATCTAAATTGTTCAAGGAAATGCCTCTTTAGGTTGTCACCATGTAAGCCTGCATTATCCATTTAGCATTAGCATATGTCTAAAATGACTGCTTGTCCTTAAAATTAATGAAAAAGGCAAATTTGCTTTCTAGCTTGTGGAGGTTCTTCTCCAGACAACATTAAATTAAACCCTTCTCAGACTGGCCTGTTGAAAAATACCCTAATGGCAGAAAACCAAAACCAAACCCCACACAGACCTCAGTTGAGGTTAGTGAACTATTTTTCACCATTTCAGTCAATCTTACAAAGGGGATGACTGAAGACAACCCTATACATGCTATTTAGACATTAAATGATATTCAAGAGCTTGTAATTAACACAGGAAGTGGTATGTTATCCATAAGCAATATTGCACACTTTGCTTGAACACCAGCACATCTGTCCAAGATGGAATAGGAATCATCTTTAACACTCACCAGGGTACCAAACAAAACACCCTGCAAGTAACTGTCACCCTTCACATCTCGGTATCAACTTTGTTAATCTTACTCACATATGGGTCTTTTAACGGGTAACACAAACAAGCCTCAAAGCACGACCAGAAGAGGCATTCAGTTTTTCTAAAGCAGTATGGAAAGGTGTAACTATTTTCCTTTCATATGTGTTTGGGTTTTTCATGCCAAACTTTCACCTCATCTCTAAGGCTAAAAAAACTCTAAGGAGCAATCTGAAATTGTACTGGGTGTCTGTGGCAAGCGGCAACCGCATGGGTGGCCACTGTGAGAAGATGCCTGGGGCTGCCCCGTGCCAGGCACAGCAGGCCACTGCAGGACACAGCTGAGCCCATCAGTCAAGCTTGTGGTGCCTCTGTGAAAACATTTAAGAAAGGGCAAAACAAAGCACAGCAGTGAGGAATGAGGACAAAAGTGTGAGAAGCAGCCCTGCAGACACCAAGGTCAGAGAAGAAGGAGAGGGAGGAGCTGCTCCATACGCCAGAGCAGAGATTCCCCTGCAGGCCCTGGAGGAGACCATGGTGGAGCAGATGGAAAGGTGTAAGAAGACAGGAGCAGCAGAGAGAAACCACTGCATACTGACTGTAATTCTCCCCACACCGGCCTGACGCCACTCGTTGCATCATTGAAGGGACTGAGCGTAACCTGGGGTGGTACCAAGGAAGGGGAGCATCGGAAGGAGTAAAGCTGAGCATGGGGAAGGGGGCAGAAAAGGTGTGGTTCTGAAGTTTGTCTTTTTGTTTCCCACTACTCAAAAATCAGTAATTAAATATTTATTTAAATTGATAATGATTAGGTTAATTTTCCCCAAGTTGAGTCTGTTTTGCCTGCAACAGCAATTGGTAAGCAATCTTCCTGTCTGTACCTCAGCCAACAAGCTTTATTCTTCCCATTTCCCCTACTATCTTGTCAAGGGGCATGAGTGAGGGGACGTGAGCAAGCGAGAAGCTGGGTGGGAGTTTCGCTGCTAGCCAAGGCTAAGCCACCACAGAAATAAAGTCAGTTTCTCTTCAAAAATTTAGTTAGGCCAGTCTGCATTACAGAGAGAAACAATTTTCTGAGAAATTTGTATCTTGCACTCAAAACTGAGTTCACTTGTACAGTTGCAACTGTAACTTTTGGAAAGGTTGAAGCAACTTTCATGATATTTTTAAATAACATCTAAAATAATTTGAGATACTGCTCTTTCATGACTGTTCGTAAAAGATATCTGAATGAACATTACATTTGCAATTAAGTGCAGCATGCAAAAAAGAGGCATTACATTTACTTTTTACTGCTGCTGCAATATGCAGCCAAAATATTTTACTATGTTAGGATGTTAATATTTTACTATATTAGGATGATCTCTATTGAGTGATACAAGCAACAAATTCTGGAACCTCAAACTAGTTACATCTTATATGTGGTTTCTAAAGCAAAGCCTGTTTATGCATACAGATTTCTGAAACTTTGAAATAATCAACCCAAGACTATGGAAATAAAGGAAATTTAATCCATTAAAAGGACACCAAGGTGACGACACACTGGCTGCATTTCAACCAATTCACAGTTCAAAACAATCTACTTCCTCAATGAGAACTGAAGAAATGCCACAAGGAACTTACCTGCTAACGCTTTTATCACAAATCAGCTGAAGAGTTTTACTGCTCTGTAGTTTTCTTTAAGAAACAGTAACCAAATTACTTTTTTCTTGCATTTTTCTGAACTATGAAGCACTAGTTAAATTACTTTCAGGGGCCCAAAGAGAAACAGTCACAGTAATTAAAAAGATATTCAATTTTTTATGCTTTACATTATGACAGAATTTCAGCATTCTGGTGTTTTACTGTTTTGTACTGCAGTGCTGACATTGAACTTGAAAGAAGTAAAACTAGAGCTAGTGTTTTTTAATTCTTATCAAATACAAAACAAATAAACAGAAATAATTGAAATTATCTCTGACCGTTCATTCCTTACTTTCTGTTTCTCTCCTCATTCTCATTCTGTCAAGTTTCTTCTGCTGCTCCCTCAACAGTGCCTGCTGCTGAATCTCTAGAGTCTGGTCATCTTTTGGAGGATCAGGATACATGTGCCTCAAGCCCAGACGTGTTTCAGAATCTAGAGCAGAGATATGAAATTTAAATTTTTCCCTAAGCCAATGTTTCTGAAAAACATTTCTAAAGAACTAGCTAGAGATACAAAGTCATAAAAAACATTAAAAATAATGGTGACAATGGCCAAGAGGATGAGCCACTTTAGCAATGATTTTACAATTTTACTATATTAAAAAATATATTTTCTGGTAAAGGAGAAACAGAAAGTTACACAGAATCATAACTTGTTGGTGGGTAAGAAAATCTAATTCAGTCTACTTTCAGTAACATCATAATATCAAATCCATAAGAAGTTTAAGCAGCAAAGACTAGAAGCTAGGTGAGTGCTCCGAGTGATAACTCAGCATTACAATGCCGTGAATTGTGTGTACTTGTAGAAACGACCACACAGAGAGATATACACACACTGTATATATCCAAAATGCTGTCCACAGAGTATGTTGTGAATGGGCAGGAGCTGTGAAGAGCCTGATTTTCATTTTTGTCTTTAAATCCTGGGTAGTGTGGAAGACGGAGGACAAGACCAGATGTTTCACTACCTTTCTTCAATAACAAGAAGATCTACCTGCCTTTGTATTTAAGTTCATTAAATTCCCAGATATTCTGTATGTTGACAGGATCTTGTGCCTCCTTTGATGAAGGTCGCCTTACTGGAGCCTGAAGACGAAGCCTGGCCATCTCAAATATGTCCTTTGGATTCTTCTCTCTCCTCCCGCTTGAAAAGTTTGTAAAAGAAGCAGAATACAATTTAAACACTGTAATATTAATGAGTTGGATGGAAATATAATATTGATAAAGTTCACATCTTTCATCCTTAAATAAAGCTATCAAAACAGGAAACTCAATTTGAAAGTAATGACACTGCATATTGTGTTATAAAAATGGATAACCTACTTAAAATCAAAAAAACCCTCAGACTTTATGGAGTAGAACTAAGACTGATGATCTGATGATCATCTGGTATGATTAACTAATAACTGGTATGATTAACTAATACATTTTGGAAGTAAACAAAATTTTTTAAATAAAAAGGGTATGATTTTTAGTAAGAAAGTACTTCCACAGCAGTATGCTATTCATAAGCATATTCATCAGCAGTAGTACTGCAGTTTACAGGCACAAATTACACCCTAGGAAAAAAGGTAATGAGATAAAATTCATCCTTAGGCATCTGTTTTGAACCACTCTCCAAGACAGAGTATTGCAACTTCCAATCTTACCAGTACAGCCACTCTTACACTAAACTTCAGTAAGATTCTTGGAAAAACCCCATACACATTAGAAAAAATGAAGAAAATTTTATATACAAGTTCTATCTTTATATTTTCATTTCACTCATGTATACTAGCCAACTAACACTAACTAATACACAGTAGCTTTAAGTTACTATGCAAAACCTAACTTTTTAAACTGAAGATTAAGTTCTTACCGTGTAATCGGTACATCATCATCACTGGCCACATTTAGCAACTGTTCCTGCAGCCGCCTCTCTTCACTACGAAGCTGTTTCCTCATCTCTGATAATTCATTTATCACATTCTTTCTTTCCTCTGGAATTTAACACAAATAATTTAAAAATAAAGAGTGTCAGAGACACTCTTCTGCCTACCTCATAAATGTAAGGTGAAAAAAAGAAGATATAATGAACGGTTAATTAAAACAAGGATTATACACAAGAATCGCAACATTTCATACACTAGAAATTAGGTCAGAGCTTGTATTTTGAGAGAGCACAAGGACCAGATCCCCTGAACAGCAGATAGCATCCAAACTTCAATGGAAGTGTTTCACTGCATTTAAAAAAGGAAAAGCTATGAAATACCAGCAAGTGGGTGCTGCCAGTAAATAGACTTATTTTGAAATCAGCACATCTACACAGTCCTCAGAGTCCCAGAGGCAGATGACAGGATTTGAGGTGGTATCAGCAAGCACACCACCTCATTTCTGTTTCCTGACTCAAAAGCAGGATACCTGTCTGCTCAATGCAGACTCTCTTAAGTGAACAAGAGTTCCAACTTCAACACTTACTTTTAGTGTGTGCTGATGTTGACTTTTTAGACCTACTTTGGGTATAAGCTGTTTTTTGTGGTCAGGACAGCATTCCTCCGCAAGTTAAAAGAGATTCATAAGTTCCTTATTTTCCAAATAACATGCTTAATAATTTGATATTTTCCTGACTTTTAGTCTGAGTCCAAACCTAGCAGGCAAGCAAGTTTTACTAGCTTAAATCCTCAAACACAAAATTTAATTCATATGTGTTTATTTCTCTCATGACAGATGGTCTGAGTCAGTCGATTTCCAAGAGCTGCATTAAGAATCACTCTGCCTTCCATTTAGTGGAAGAGCCAAAACTCCCCAGAATGGACCCAGGTACTGACTGGTAGGGGTTCGCATTTGTAGGACATCATTTACTATTACATTCCACATGTTGTTTCTTTTATACTTTTAAAAAAGAATCAGAAGAAAAATTACTGCTTTCCACCCACATATTGCCAAGATAACTAACGTATAAAGAGCAAAGGAGATCCTCCCAACATGTCTGAATTTTAAAACCACCAGTGAAAGCTAAGAGGAACAAGCAGAGGATTAGGCAGATTAACAAAGGAAAGTAGAATTTAAGAGTTAGGACTGCGATGCTCTACACACATTGTTGGTCTAATCCATTACTCAGCCAATCCAAAACTCTCCCATTTTGCAATGTTGTGGTCACCACTGTCCTGACTGAAAGATCCAGCACTTCCCATGCAGACTATTCCATTGCCAGAATTTTTACAAAAAAAAATTTGCTGATGAAGACACATAATAAATGCATTTTTATTTTGTATTAATACTTTACACATATCATACTAATACACTGATAATACTAAGACACCCACATAGAAATGCAAACTTTGTAAGACTATTCCTTTGCAGACAAGGAAGAGAACTGTAACTGAGAACAATTGCGTTGTAATAGAAAGTGAGCTTGCAGTAAAGACGGTACCTACCAAATGCACGCAACTGATTTCTTCTAGCAGGGACAGGTGGAGAAGGAACCCTTGGTTGTTGAGGATCCTGGTGAACATAATGGATATGAAATGTTAATATGTCAAAGGAAGAAAATATAGCAGACATAATTATATTTTATTTCTTTATTTTATGTCCAATTTACATTAACTACCTCTACTACTGGAAGACAGAATAGTAACCTTACAGGTTGTTAATGCCTAAGGTTTTTTAAAATCTGATCTTTCAATGTATAATCCAAATTACTATGGTAATACCTCTAATGCACTA